>JAJMEL010000011.1:0-294574 GCA_030574155.1 Xiuguozyma insectalens | reverse complement strand
CGTGCCTCTTAGTGAGAATAAAACCTTGACACCAACCTTGAACTAGTTTTGGCTTATATCAGATTAAGAGTCACAAAATACACGCAATTTTGGTCGTCAAATTATAAATTCTCTCAGAGGTCAAGTCAAAGGATTAAACAAAGAAAGGGAGTGAAGATTAAATTTCAAAAGATGGAGAATTTTAATTTGATTGAGTTTGAAACGGATGAGGAAATTATCAAAGCTTTAGAATTGAAATTTGAACCTACCGAAACTCAATCTGAAAAGATTCGTTCAAAGTTGAAAAACCTGGCGAAATATCAAATCAAGCATGTGTGTGAACTTCCAGTGTTTTACACAAAAATAGCTAATTTAGTGTCATTAACTAACAAAGGTTGGGGTGACATTATTAAACAAGTCTTAATGTCAAGAATCAATAATCATAACTGCTTAGGTGAGGTTGAGGCAGTGTTGAATATGGTATTAGATGAAATTAAATTCAAAACACTGTTACCTGATTATAAACTTGAGTTTGAAGGAGGTTATCAAGAGTTTTTCAACATGAACACAGAATTGGCTATGCTAGATCGCATAGACATTGTGGAATATGTTTATAAGGAATATTTTGATAACTATCCTACTTCCAAAATGTTGAAAAAAGGGATTATGATATTGAAATTCTATGATATACCAGAAGGTAGTTTGAGACTGCTCATGATGGAAAGACTTCGAAAGATAAATGAGAATATCAGAAACAGTTGTACAAGTTATTCTAAATTGATAACTTGGTCTTCTAAGGATGATATAGAAATTCTTTGTGCATACTATGACGCTGTGATGCGGAAATACCACAAAGAGAATGAAGAAAAACCTAAGAGCTCTATGTTAAATAAGCCATGGAAGAAGAAGAAAAGTGCTATTAGATGTTCAGCTTGTGGCCTAGTAGGTCACAAAGAAAAACAATGCTGGAAATTACATCCTGAATTAAAACCCTCAAGAATCAAGAGACATCATGATAGCAGTGATGACAATAGAAATAAGAGGAAGAAGACAAGTTTCCTAAATAAGGAAGATGAAAGCGATAATTCAAAAGATAGCGAGACAGATACTATACTATCCAATGATGGATATAAGATAGTTAATGAAGATGGAATAGTCAAAATTTGGGATAAAGACAAAGAAAATAGATCTGAACCTATAGCATACGGTACGGGACAAGGCAACGGTATCCGTCACCTATATTTCAAGCATGATAAAACATTTCAAATGATGATAATTGACACAGACAAAGGCAAACATCTAGCTGGTCATGCGTACAATCAAATTATGCAATTACATGTTGAACAAGGACATGCAAGTCCGGCACAAATGTACAAAATGTCATCATTACTACAAGTGGAAAAAGGGCAACCGAATAAGTGAACATTGATTCTGATACAATAAGAGACAGTTTAACTCATCTCTATTGCAGGCAGATCATAAGATACTGAGAGTATCAGTTTACATTCTATATAATCATCTGGCTCGTGCCTCTTAGTGAGAATAAAACCTTGACACCAACCTTGAACTAGTTTTGGCTTCCAACACTTTCTTTTTTTTTTTCTATTTTTAAAGAAAGAATAAGCTCCTCCCCTCTTGTTAGACACAAAATGCCAAGACTTTTTGTTCCAATCATTACGCCGCAAGCCTCTTGTAATTTCCGAAAGCAAATCAGCCGATGGGCAGAATTATTTAATTGCGAATAAGTGTTGGATCCCTAAATTCTAATTCTTCAAGACAATGTCAATTTCAAGAGAACATATTGACGCAGACTCATTAGAGTCTTTGATTCTATCCAAGAAGTCAATTGTTGAAACAGCAAAGAAACTTGGATTCAACAATGCCAAACGAGCAACCCACCTTGCCCCACACTTCATTTCCAAGTTTAAAACTGTAAAGAACAAATACAGTTTACCGGATAACGGAGTTTCAAGTGAGATGGCCTATGACACCCTGCACGATGAATTGGCCTTGGATGGTAACCCATTGCTGAACTTGGCATCGTTTGTCAATGTTCATATCGATGAAGCGGCTTTAAAACTTGTCAATGAGGACTTGACCAAAAATTTGGCTGATAACGATGAGTATCCAATGCTGATCACCATTCAAAATCGATGCGTCTCTACGTTGGGAAACTTGTGGCATGCTCCAACAGATGAGAAAGGTTCAAGTGAAATTATCAATGATACCAAGATTCCTGGATTGCGTAGATCCAAGGCAGTTGGCGTTGCATGCACCGGATCATCCGAAGCAGTTATGCTGGGAGGATTAGCTATGAAAAAGAATTGGCAGGCCAGACGTAAGAAAGAAGGGAAGGATTACTACCATCCTAACATCTTGATGTCTTCATGCTGCCAGGTTGCATTGGAGAAGTTTGCACGGTACTTCGACGTTGAAGCAAGGATAATCCCAGTGTCCAAGGAAAATTATCTGCTCGACTATGATTTGATCCGTGATCAGCTTGATGAGAATACGATTGGAATATTCGTTATCTTAGGATCCACGTTCACTGGAGGCTTTGAAGATGTCGGTAAAGTGAGCAAGATATTGGATGATTACGAGGCAGAAACTGGCATTTCAATTCCAATCCATGTCGACGGAGCCTCAGGTGGATTTATCGCTCCAATCCTTTATCCCGATTTGGAATGGGACTTCAGACAGCCAAGAGTTAAGTCTATCAATACTTCTGGTCATAAGTTTGGATTAACCACTGCAGGACTGGGATGGGCCATATTTAGGGATGCTTCATGTCTTCCAGAAGAATTGAAGTTTCAAATAGATTATTTGGGAGGACTGGAAGAATCATACTCGTTGAATTTCTCGAGACCAGGATTCCAAGTTGTGCACCAGTACTACAACTTCCAGCATTATGGCCGCAGTGGATATAACGAGATTTTCTCTACATGTGTCACCAATGCAAGAATTCTTTCTGCATTCTTGGAAGAAAGTGGTTATTTCCATTGTGTTTCAGGCCTTTTAGGCGAACCAACTAGGGGAAATAAGTTTTCAAGTGAAAAGGGACTTCCAGTGGTTTCGTTCCAGATGACTCCAGAGTTCATCAAGGAATACCCAGAAATTGATCAGAACAGTATCTCAGCATTGCTACGCAATCGTCAATGGATTGTTCCTAACTATGCACTCCCAAAGACGACTTCTGAAAAGAAGACAGCAAGCAAAAGGCCTCAGGATCCAGAAACAGGTGAGAATTCCGAGATTCTCAGAATTGTCGTCAAGTATGACCTGACATCTGAATTGCTTGACAGATTGATGCATGATCTTATTGCAGTGGTTAAAATCCTCATCAATTCATGCAAACTCGTCAGAAAGGACTTTGATGAGATGTTGAAAAGAAATCCCGATGACCGAGCAGACCTACAGAACAGTATGTTCGAACTGCTAATGGCAATCTCTAAGAATTATGATGGAGATGGAATTGAAGATACTCTTGCAGATCCTGTCAAGAAGAAACATCAGACCTCATACCGTGGTATTTGTTAATCTACTTACTCAATCCATATGGTACTTTTTCTATTAAACCCTGTAGCGTAGATTATAGTATCTTCCCCACCTTCTTACGAGCATTGTCCATTTTTGCCGAACTCCGATCCACATGGTCGTTCAACTCACTCAAAAGTTCATTTTGTTGATCCAATTCATCATTAATAGCCAATCCCAATCTCTTTTGACGCTGAATAGTTTGCTGCAAAGATTCCAAATCCTGATCTTGCCGAGCCATCATCTGCTGTTGGCTCTGGTATAGACCATTGTTATCCATTGTACGTGTAGTAGCGGTTTCCTGTGGTTTACCTCCCAAAGTACGTCTATTACGGGCACCTTTGAAAAGCTCACCACGTCCATCAGTACCACCTTTTTCCGTATTAGGCCTCTCCACAGTCTGAGAACCTTGAGACACAAACCCTGTAACCAAGGAGTCCAGCTCCTTGTAATCTTGCTTGACACTCTCCAGCATCTCTTTCCTTCTCGCCAATTCACCTGCACCCAATCCATGCCCTTCGTCTAGATACTTATCTAAAGTTTCAATCTGTTTCAGGCAAACGTTTAACTCCGCACGACAATCCACTATGTTACCATGAGAAAACATCTTGGTCCGCACATCCTGAAGCAATGACTTCGTATCTTTCAAAGAGTCCAACCATTTGTTCAACGAATCTATACTTTGTGGTTTACCGCTAGTTATAATCCGATTCTTCTTCCTTTCTATCGAATCACTGTTCACCTCCATAAATGTAGACCTAGGCACTCCAAAGAATGTCAATACTGCAGGAGTACTCTGATAATGCGGGTCATTCATCAATTTTTGTGTGAACTGTGCCAGTCCCTTCTTCCGTTCATCAACAACAACTGAAGAGTTCCGAAGGAACGTCAACTTAGGAGGCAACGCATATGGTATAATGTGGTGGGTATCTTTCTCCAAGTTCTTCTTAAGTGTCACAAAATCGCTATATCTATGGTTGCTTTTGAACTCATTGACATCGCTGGCACGTTTCACAGCAATGTGAACATCATACACATAATGATCACCAATATTCCGCGCAGATGGTATCGTAACAGTGATCATTTATTTCTTTCCAAAGTGATGTGAAGTGGGGATAAATTAACCTGAGGCTGAACAACACAGTCTTCAAGAAAAATTATGGCCATCAATTAATTTCTTCCTTTTAAGTGTAACTCGAGAAGAAAGAACAATCCATGAGCAGAAAGTATATATCGACAGCTATTGTTGGAGATGCACACAAGAGCGATATCTATGGTGTTTCTGTGACTAGAGATTATACGGTGACGGCATCTGCTGATGGATACCTGAAGTTCTGGTTGAACAATTCCAGTGCTAGGGATCTCGGCATTGATCAGTTTGTCGACAAGACAGGATTGCATCACGTTTCTACGTTGGAAGATACCATTGCACCAAAGCATACAGAGCTGATAGTAGCTACAGTGGCATTCAATGGCAAGATATACCTCTACAAAGTGGATAATGAGAAGCTGGTGTCGTTAAAATCGAATCTGCCGAAGGAACTGACAGACCCAAGAACGTCGTTTTGGGCATGTGAATTGAAGAAGGATACTCAGGGAAACAAACATATTCTGGCTGTGACCACGGTAACAGGACACACAGAGGTGTTTCAAGTGGAATTGACCGCAAATATAAGCAACGATGAGGATGCAGAGGAACTGGAGGAACAAGAACAGCGCGAGTTCCCATACTTTGAATATCTTGGCACTGCGTATGCTAACGATAAGGATTTTGCTACATCCATTGATATTAATACTACACAGAGACGTTTGGCAGTGGGCCATCAGAATGGCAATGTCTATCTGTATGATCTCGAATATCTGAAACTTCTCTACAGTTTCGAATCTTTCGGTTTAAAAAATAACGCTTCGGGATCTTCATCTACTTCATCGTCATCTTCATCATCACTCTCAACTGTCCGTTGCATACAATTTTCGCCTGAAGGCACCTTGATTGCAGTGGCTCGGGACTCTGGTCCATATGGAACTGTTACTGTTTATGACGTTCTCTACGGAGAAACCGTCGGTTCACTTACAATGCCAACGCATTCAGCAGCTGTTGGCGTGGGAAGCTATGCACATAACAACTGGTGTCTTTCTGTTGCATTTAATGAAGATGGTGATCTATTGGCCACGGGTGGTCTTGATAATAAAGTTCGGATTTGGAACGTGGAAACCCGACAATCTGAAGCCATTTTAAACATGAGCAAAACTGATGTTAGCGATGAGGTGTTAGAGAATTCTAATAGTCTTGACAATGCATCATGCTGCAGTATTTCGTTCATTGCAAAGGGTCTCAATGTTGCAGAGGGTAACAACGATGGAATTGTGGTTGTTGGCTGCGACAGAGCGATCCGCTGGTTTAGAGAAGCTGGAGGTATTTAGAAGAAGAAGATGATTATCGCCTGAATATTTGTCCATAGTAATATACATAGTAAGCGTATCGTACAGTTGCATCTAAACTTTCCCCTTGTTACAAACAAAAAGAGATGGCTCTTATTATGTCCGATCCATTTTTGTTTTAAACCCTGCATCAAATTCCTTCTTTGTCAGAGGTGCATACAGTTCCATATGCACCTCACACCAATTCCAAAGATTAATTAACGCGGCAAAAAGAAAGATATCGCAGCAGAGTATCAAAGCTATTCAATCCCATTAGTTTGACCAATCTGATCCACTCAATTAAGAAAAAAAAACTGATCTTAGCGAGTTGGAATCCTTTCTATCGAAAAAGAAACGCCTAGCAGAGAAGGTTTCCCAATCTGGCGCTCCTGCATATGACAGAACTTTTTTTTCAACCTAAGGGAAAAAGAAGCAAGGGGAACTGGCAGTTGAAGCACTGACATCATAGACAATGCATGATAATCTGATATAACATGATGATCCAAATCTATAAGGGGAACATAACGGTCTTAAAAAGAAAGAAAAACCAAACAGATCAAATCAACGGTGAAACGGTTTCTGGTCATGCTGTGGATCCAAAGGTAACTCAACGAAATAGTGTCTCATGGCTTTTTCTAGTGCAGGACCAAGCTTTTTCCAGTCCAACACTCTAACATCTTTATCAAACATTCTTGGTTTTCTCGACTTGTAATCCATGACTCTTCTTGCTAGTTCATATTTGAAATCTGCATTCGTCTTCTGACCTTCTGTTGATGCATTAAAATGATGAATATGAGAGTTCTTGGAACGGAGCTTTTTAGAATTGATTGGTTTACCAGCCCAAAATGCATGTAAACTCGACGTGATCCGTCCTCTTTCCCTTCTGTAATCCTTACTGTAAGGATCACACCTGTTCCAGTTTGTTAAAAACATAACTAATTTGATCAATTCAACGCTTGTAATAAAATATTGGTGGTCCAGAGTCTGTTCGTCTTGAATAGATGTTGACACTATATTTTCATCATCATCAGTAGAGAATCGACTATCCCATAGACATAACAGACAAGAGAGTTCCATATTGTTTGCGATATTGTTGGGGTTCGTAGCAAGTTGCTCTGGGTTCAGTATGTGGAAATGTGCTTCGATTGTAGCACCTTTTTGCTTTCTAGTCACTGCAACAATTCTTCTCATGTCTTTGATTTCAATGTCCGACCATTTGGGACAACAAATACATTCCTCAGACACATTGTATAACACAAGCTTACTCTGTTCATAACGATAACCAGATCTGGCAGGTGTTGTAGGCTCTGTTGTTGAGCTTTTAGTTGTAGTACCTCTAATTAATGGAATGTTGGTTGGATCAGGAGTGCTGTGATAAATCGCTGTATGAGGTTGCAAGGGAATAGCAGGACCGATCGGTACACCGTAGTTGGAGTCATAGATACCAGAAGACAACTCTGGAGGTATAATGATAGTATTAGGGTTGCCACCAGTTGGAAAGGCATAATTAGTTGAGTTTGTTTCTTGGATTCCAACGTTGGTGGAGGTGACGATCTCTTGATTAATCTCGGGTGGTGGTGGCTGATAAAGGTAGCGTTGACCGGGAGCTTCAGTACGAGGAGCTATAGCAGTGTAAGGTACCCGGTATTGATTGATGACGTTGGAATATTGGTTATTCTGATGTTCAGAAGCTGTACGTCGCGAAAACGATGCATCATTATTTTCATCCACTGTTGGATCAGTACTGTTTCTTTGTCGATCGAGGAAGCGCTTGTTTGGTCCTCGAGACATAACTTGGAAAGGAACGACAAGTTAGAAACGATCAGTCACCAGAAACCAAAAAAAAGAGGTAACCTAATAGGATGCACATTTGGAATCGGATCTCTCCTTAGAATGGAGGCAGATTTTGACAAATACGGCTAGGAGGGGCGGAGGGGAGCTCATAAGGGAAAAAAAGAAAAGTCAGTTTAAATAATATTTTTGCATTGTGCATGAAAGTCGAAAAGGTTTTATGCTGCCCCCAGAGAGTTGATCATCTGGTAAGTAGATAAGGAGATCAACCATGAGTATATAATTTGGTCAAGACAGATATGCCAAATGTGTAATGTATCATCTATATCGTGTAAGTATACGCAGAACTGCGCTTATATCGTTTAGTCTTTTTTTTTTGAAGTACAGCGGTTACGTCCTAACAATGGATTAGAACAATGCTTTTTATTGGATAGCATCTTTCCGGTCAAGGATTATTTCCACACTCACCAAAACTAAACAAAATATGCAGCGGGCGCCCGAGGCCATTCCCAAGAAATGTGATGCGTTTGCAAATCATAGTGTGAAGATACCGGTCTTCTTCTTACCAAATGGATACACCACAACGGCACTCATAAACAGTCCCACAGATATACCGATAGAGATTTGAATCATCGACATACCAAACGTCAACGTACTATCTTTATAGATAGATTGTGAAGTATCTGTATCCCCTCTATGAATTGCATCCAACTGCTGCAGACTAGCACGAAGAATGTCCTTAGTAGCAACACTACCAGGCACCAAATCCAGGATAGCCGGGTACATCGATGTGAATGCAGAGCTGCAATATGCAAATCGACGAAATGGTAATCCAATTCTGGAATAAGCGTTACTCAACACCCCAACAGTGAACGCAGCCAAAGAAACATTGAAATCCGTGCCATTAAAGTAACTCTTCGTCACGTACGTCACCGCGTATCCTCCGCACCCAATAAAAGCCATGATTGGCAACTGTTTCAAACTTGCTTCGGTGGCTAAAGCTGCAAAAATGGTGAAGCATGGAATAAAGAGAAAGTTCCAAGCTGGAACAAACGTGGCAGGACATGTGTACGTGTTGACAGCGGATTTGTCTATCCAACCGTACAGTGCAGATCCCAAAGTGATACCGAAACCAAGGAACAGAGAGTAGATTATCGCATAAAAGATCTTGACGGTACCTGAAACAAGCGAACGACTTTGAATTTCCAAGGCACCAGAAAGAATCATATAGCCAGGAAGAATCATCACCAGACCACTCTGAACCATCGCACTGAAACAAAAGATCCGACCATGATGGATAGTTCCAATGGCTCTTCCAATAAAAGAGAGCAAGATAGCACTACCGACCTCAAAAACAGAAGAATATAATTCTGACTTGGGTGCAATAACCAATTGCAAGAAGCCCAGCAAGCAACCAAATGCAAAACTGGGTCCCATATCTCTCCAACCACCACTGAACCAGATCAATGAACACATCGATGCAATGCCGTAGAAGAAAACGAGGAAGAAAACTGAATATCGGGATTTCTTATGAAACAGGTCGTCCAACATTTTAGAAGCATCTTCAACTCTCATACGGTCATGAACAACAGATTTGTAGATCTCATGAGCGTCATCAAGTTTAGCAAGATTTAAACCTTGTAGAACACGGACAACTTTCACTTCCGACGTTCTAGTGGAAGGATCGCCAAATGATACAATGATAACATCAGGAAAATAAACGAATGATGCATCGAGTTCAAGAACCCTAGCTGTTCTCGTCAAGTAATCCTCCAATCTATGATTAGGAGCACCAAACGCCATGAATGCTTTACAAAGACTTAGTAAAAACCGCTGTCGTTGCAAGATATCAGCGATATGAACCGTAATTCGAGCAGCGTTGGATTTGTGAGACCTCTTTTTAATTCTATGACGTACTTTCCGAGTTTCTGCAGTAAAGGTCGGTTTGGAGGCCTTGAAAGTAGGGAGATCAAAGCTCGTTGAAGAACCTGCGGATTTGTTCTTCTGATGAAGAGACAGGGCAGATGAAGATCGGTTAGAAAAGAAAGGTTTAATGGCGGACCAATGGTCCTGCTTCTTGGGCACCTGTAAACCATCATCGATGTTGGAATATGAGTTTTGAAACTGGTCATTGTCGTCATCATCGTCGTGGAGTTTCAAGAGATTGGCAGCAACACCTGGTCTGACTAATCTAGGGAGATCATCATCCGAACTGATATTGGCACGGTCATCGAATTCATCATCGGCGCAAAGTAACAGATCATTAGATGAATCTTGAGGCCAGGCATGGTTGACAAGGTTACGAGCTTCATGGATTGTATTAGCGCGAGCTCTATTATCTGCGGATCCATCATCCTGTTCTATATCGATGGAATCCATTTCAATGTTATCGGTTGTCCGAGGTTCGGCTTCATTGTTTTTGTGAGTAGATCTAGTGAAAGTATCAACAGCAGCAGAAGGCTTTATATCTGGAGTTGATGAAGAAGAACTGCTGAGCATCTTGACCCTTCTTGTTGAGTTCCGGACAGTCGACGATTCAGACGACCCCTGATTCTTGACATTGGCACGTTCCTCGACAGTAGATTCAGAGTCAGAGTCAGAACTGTTCGTACATTCGCTCAACCGATTCCTAGATGTGGCAGAATGTTTACTAGTCAATCGAATAGATCCAGTGTCCCGGTTATAAGTTTCATCGAAATCCCGTTCGATGGCTTCATCAACCGGATTGTGCTCCTTGGGCTCTGTACCACTTGGATACGGATAAGGAATCTCATTACCCAACTTTTCATCCGGGGCCAGACCAGCACTACTGCCACTGAAGATCGGGAACATAGGTGCTTCAACTTCATTATCTTCTATCATCTCTGGGATCTGTTCATTGACAGATCCATAAGGCCTGCTCAGATCAGTCCAACCTGCAGATGACGATCTAAGTGGGGAAGCGTGACGTCTAGAGGCGGATCCTGAAGGGTCACGTTCACTGTGGGCACTCCTGCTCCTACTCCGACTACCATCATTAGATCTGTTGCGCCGTCGACCTCTGCTCTGGTTATATGCGGATTCTAAGACACCTTTCTGCGGAGTCCGGAAAGGAAGCATTTAATATAAAGTGGTTAGAAATAAAATAATCCGAGCCGCATAGAAACACATACACCTTTGAGATTTTGGATTGAAAGAAAAAAAAAACTGAGTTGCTGGGCGCCCCATTGCGGGAGCGGTGTAGCAACGAGGAGTCTTGGAAAGCAAAAAAGTATAGACAAAAGAGGAGGGAAGGGACTAGGTAGAGTGACAAGAGAAAAAAATAAACAAGGGATAGATAGACAGATCACAAGAGGAAACAAGAAAGGAAGCAGGGGACGAAATCAGGGAAGAAAGCAGGGAAGAAAGCAAGATGAACTAAATGAACACTAAAGCCAGCTAACGTTTTCAGATTTAAGGGTCGAGAGTAAGTTACAAGGAAACTAACGGCTGCACTAACAACTGATAGTGTCTGGACGCTTATTATCAACCAATTTAAGATCAATCAAAGATCAGAACCGATGTGTGCATTGAGTTTATCCCAGTTTGCATCTAGCCAACCACTGCTGATTTTACTCACATACGTCATTTGCCAAGAAAAATTCCGTTTGTCCTCGCCCCAAATAATAATTGGAGTCATCATCAGCCACCCCACGTTTGGACGGTTTCAGGAGTAAATCCCTGATACCCGCAACTTTCCCCCATTGTATACGATTACACCTTGCACTGGGACCGTTAAAAAATCACCGTTTTGGGCCCCTTAAACCTATGACGTCGTCTGAATCCCTATCATAATAACCCAAGTTATGTTTTTTTCGTGTTTTTTTCCTATTACTTTCAGACTTCGCCCAACACCCTTGCACCTCTTATTAAGTATAAGAAGCAAACTATTTTTTCTTCTCCCTACCTTTCCCTCCCAATACATCCCGCAATACTTCCTATTTCCCCCCAGCAACATCTCCAACTGCTCCCCTGCTGCCCCCTCCGCTACAAAAAATCTCTGTTTACTGGATTTCTTTCAATTCCTTCTTTATCACTCCCTCTTCTGCTAGCCACGATGAGTGAGTTGGAATTAGCAGGCGATGACGGTGGGATCTTCATCGACGCCGAACGCAGACCTTACAATTTCTATCTGTGTCCTCCGTTGGACCAAAACACCCATCTCATTGAAAATATTGAGCAAAACGGTGGAAGAATCGCTCCTGATCTTTCTCACGACTGTATCATTATTGGTGACGATAACGCACCTATACCAGAAAACTTGAAAGATGCTCACATCTATTCGTATAGAGTGGTGGAAGATTCTGCTTCAAGTGGTATTCAGATGGAATTTACTCAGTATTTGATCTATAAACCGCAAGAAACAAATCAACATCAAATTCAGTCTCAGCAACAGGACGTGGACGTGAATGTGAACGCGACTTCCTCTGCATTAGGGGTCTTTGATGACGTTTTTGGTGATGGTACCACCGGAAGCGTAGGATCCCAGTTGATTCAAAGCAACGATCCACAGGTTTCTGCCAGTGTCAACAGCACAACCCATAAACGTCATGGAGTGAATTATTTCAACGGTCAAGAGGACGACGTTTTGATGGAAGAGATCCGTAAGAGACCATGGTTGGGTTTCAAAGGACATCAGATCTACAAAGATATTGCGCAGTTGGATTTCTTTAAAGCTCGGCATAGAACTCCCGCCTCGCTAAGAGAACGTGTTCGTACTTTGAAATACGAAGTTCAATACGTTTACAAAGCAGATAAAAATCACAATCTACTCGTGGACGAGAATGGCCACTATATTCCAGACTATTCAATCACTACCAAAGTGAAACAGTTCACTGCAGAGGATGATCTTGGATTATGCAAGTTCATTTATCTGCACTTGAGTCCAAAGACTAACAGCAAAGGCTTCGAATCGGTCTTCTTCCCAACCAATTTCTTCGACACCTATGCTTCAATATTCCCACAACATCCGAGCGAATCTTGGCGTCAACGTTATAAAAACTATTTGAGTATCTTTGGTATTGCCAACTATCTCAAATACTTCATTATTCAGAAACAACAGGGTAACATCCCACTCCCTGCAAATTTGGTTAACAGAGACTGGTTACGTGCTCGCCGGTTGCTTCGTAAGACAGATGGGCCTCGTTTGTACTTCCCAAACATTCCTGGTGAGGATTCATTTATTGATGAAAACATCGCAGTTCTTTCCATTCCAGAGATTGACCAGGGTCATCAGAGAGTCGCTGCCAGTGTTAAGGGCAATAAGAGTTACAGATCCATTGGATTGACAACTGCCATCGACGACAATCTTTCCATACCTACAGCCATTGATGCCACTATTGAAATTGGTGCTCCCGTGGAAATCCCACCTCCTGTGCAAGTGGAAAGTACATCTCAAGCTGATTCTAAAGCGGAAGACGATTCCATACCAGCAGCAAAACGGCCTCGGATCTCCACCAGCTCTGAAGATAGTTCTGTCCAAGATGCTTCGAACTTTCCTGATTTCTCGGCATTGGAACAGAGTTCTCCTGTGCCAGAGTTTGTGGATGAGCCAACGACCGAGTTTTACGAAAAGGCATTCATTGGATCCAATAAGAGACACGGCGGACCTATGAACTTGAAGAGTATTCTACCAAGAAAACAGGAGTTCCTTACCCGTGTTCATGAAGTGATCGATAAGAAGCACGGACCGAAGAAATTGAGCGAAGAACTTAAGCAATTAGGAATTCTTGATTACTACACGGTGTTTTTGATGCACAGATGTCACCAGAACCGTGATCTCGTGGAAAGATCTATTGAACACTACCTAGATACAGAGGGAAGGGAACTTTTGACCATCGAGCCCGGCGCCTGGTCAAATAAAGCCATTGACTGGCTCAGATTGAAGAATCCCGCCCTAGATGATGCCTTGAAACGGTACCATGGAGAAGACGAATTCAAGAGTCAATTGAAGTCGTTCATCATGACAGGCGTGGTTCAAAGGGATGACATACCGATATAACTTTACTAATCAATGTATCAATACTTATAGTTCGTAACAAACAGAGGAGTAATTATGATTTTTCAAAGTATTCGTCGTCTTCAATGATGACTACTTCATCTTCCTCCTTTCCCTCCTCCTCTTTGGCTTTCGCTTCCAACTTCCTGTATTTGGCCTTGGCCTTCTGCTTCGCTCGTCGTTTCACCATCTGCTTCCTAGCAATAACTAGCTGTGCTCTACTTTCAACACCTTTCTCGATCTCCTCCAACTTTAAAGCCAATATCTCACGAGCAATCTTTCTATTCTGGTCCCTCGACCGAGTAGCCTGACTCGTTACCACAATACCGGTAGGTATATGCGTTAATTGCACCTTGGAGTTCGTCTTATTGATCTTCTGGCCACCTTTACCAGATCCTCCCTTAATAAACTTCTCCTGTATGTCTGCCTCGATTACTTTTGGTCTCGCCGGCATGTTATTGGCCCGTGGAGGCTTAATGAACTTACATCGTCGCTCACAACTCGAAAAAAGCCTTATAAGTTTGAACATTGATAAAGAAACAGTGTGGGGTAGCGATTGAAAAATATCTCAGCTCTCTCAAGCCAGAAAATCTTCAACCTCGGCTGAAAAAAAATAATTAGTGGAAAAGTGAAAAATTTCTCAAATCTTCACCTCTAGATAGTGGACACTTTCTTCTACAAGTTAGTCTAAACAACATGTATATGCAAGTGAGCTCACAAATCAAGCCGCAGATCCGGAAGTTCAGTAGCACTGTGAATGCTCTTGCACGTGCCAAGCAGTCGCGGATTCCTAGAATCTCCCCTGATGTCAAACTTCGACCACCTATCGTTCCAACGGTGGACAACATCCGTGTCAGAGAGGACCATCCATTATGGCAATTTTTCCACGAGAAGAAGTTTGTTCGTACTCCCGAGGAGGTTGCATTCACTGGAAGAGCCTGGACTGTTCCTGAATTGCGTCGGAAATCGTTCGATGATTTACACAACCTTTGGTACGTCTGTTTGAAAGAGCGTAATAAGCTTTGGAGAGAGGCCCATGTGTATGATCAGGCTGAGTCGATGAGATCACAGGATTTCGAAGGTGCCAGCGAGGAGATCCGGAAAACCATGTGGCGTATAAAACAGGTGATTACCGAACGTGAAGCAGCATTACAGAATGCTCAGGCCGAGTTTGATGTGGAAGGTCAGGAGTATCTTGAGGAATTCAAGAAGGTTTACTTAGAAGACGAGAACGTGGAGACCGATGATTGGTATGACAAACTTGAAAGATTACAATATGCCATTTTTGGAATTCCTGACGTGCTGGACACTTCGTTGCGTGTGGACCTGCGGTTCCTTGAAGGTGTTAAATACATCGGACAGTTGAAGTATGACAAGTTCATTAAAAGTTCAGGAAGAGAAGATTTGGGACCTTTGCGGGACATTGCAGAGATCTACACTGTTTTCGAAGAGAGTGCTACCGAGGATGGATTCAAGCAGGCCTGTAAAAAAATTGATCAATACCGCGAGAGTGAATTGATTGTTCCTGGATCCAAAGAGATCAACGTTGTGCAAGGATTCATAGACGATAAGATCGCCCAAGCACAAAACGACGAATGAACAGTTACTGATACATTGATTCATGTACATACTTAATATAAACCACTGAAATCCTACTGAAATTTGTTAAATGCATCTTATTTCTGTATATGTAGATCTTCCTAGCCGGCCCAAGCCGAGTCCCTAACTAAAAAACCGGTTTTCCACACTCCACACCCCTCAGTTTCCATTTTTAGTACATCTATTGTATTAACACAAGAGAGCCGCACGGGTGGGAAGGTTATTTAATTTTTTCAAGAAAAAAATTACTCATGATATTTCAGATGGGCTCCGCTAAGAGCTAAATTTGATCTTTTTAGAACCACATCTTTTTTCTTGGCAATAGCAGTATGAAGAAGATAGTACAAGAGAATGCGGTGAAACCTACCGTCAATGGTGACGAAGAGCAGATTGAAGACGTTTTGCCATCCTTTGCTATGCATAATTACATGTTTAACAGGACTATATTCGATCATGGAGATGAGGAAGAGAGCCCTGCTCCCGATTACGATATGGCATCGGCTTCAATGAGACCATCGGACTCTGGAATAATGCCAAGTTCTTCAAGAGACACACTATCGAACCAGGACCCAGATTTTGATCCAAATGAGTGCGAGGACTACCTGGTTTTGAACCGTCTTGATAAGCTGCAAACTATCAATCCACCCGTTGATATTAAGATCGTCCTGACATCGAAAAAACCTATTCTTAATACTTCTATGAAAAACGAATCCCCACTGAGAGAGTATAAGTCTGGGGATCTTGTGACAGGATATGTCATTGTTGAGAATTCATACCATGAGGACATCCCATTTGAGATGTTCTTGCTATGTTTGGAAGGTCACATTGGTACTCCTAATGAGAATAAAAATAAGCTCCCAGATTCAAATGTGTTTCTTCGTATGTACGATTTGAATGCTTGCTGGCAACCAACAGATTATAGAATGCTCAGAGAGACAGAATGCTCAGCTATCGATGCTAGTGACGGGTGCTACTATGGGTTTGAAGATGAGAAGAAAATACTTGTCCCATTCAAACGGTATAAGAAATACTTTACTTTCGTGCTACCCAAATATACTCTAGAGACTTCATGCCAACATCAAGTCGCTAGCCACTTAAGACTACCACCATCATTTGGTGTAGATGGCAAATATGCCGGTGGATGCGCTCGAGGATTGCAACCTTCGCCAGCCTTGGGATATAGTCGATGCCATGGAAGCAACGGAGCACCGATGATCGCCAACGACTGCTCTCCATCCGATGCATACATCAGTTATTCCATTAACGGGTTTCTTCTAGGATCAAAGAGTGATTTCTACCGTCGATTCTACACAATGAATACTCGCCCCAACTATGACTTTGTCATTCTCAAACAAAGTTCCTATTTCTTCAGAGTTCGTACTGCAAATTCTTTAGAGCCTGTGGGGCAATCACCAACTGAACAACAATTAAAGAGGTTTGATTCTGAAGTTCAGCTGACTATAGATGAATTGCAAAGAAGAATTGACAGACGCGACCATCCAAACTCTGAAGAATATCAAGAACCTACACAGGAAGAGAAAGATCGAGCATTAATGCAGGCCAGAGAGTACACGATACCTCCAGTGAAAGAAAAGCAAGAACTCTATTATCAATCAAAGGATAAAATAACGATGTCTAACGGGTTGTTTAAGTCTAAGAGTGAGCTTAGTATAACTGCTAGGGTGAAACAACCTGTCACCATCAACTCTGTTATTTCAAAGTTGTTTTTCGAACGCAAACATTCACAGAGCGAGACATCATCCACGTGGAATTCGACCGAGTCTACTTTGTCGTCTACAAGTTCAGTCAAATCGGAGTATGCCACACTACCTGTAGAGTCGGTTCAACTACAGCTTGAGTATGCTGCCAAAGATATCTCTAATAAGCCAGCATCTACAATTACGATAAGACCCGGTCTGAAATGTATCGAGTTATACTCAACGAACTCTCTGCCAGTGTCATTTGACGACGATTTCATCATGGATCAAGTGACAAACGGTGGACTGCCTGACTTCAAGAGAAAGTACACTGCGAAGTTTGAAAAGTTGAGAGAGCTTGCCATTGCAGCAGATATATCCATCCCGAAGAGTGTCTACTTTGGAGTGTCCTCTTTGGCCAATTTAAAATCTCACGATTCTCGCATTAAAATGTTCTTCCAACCAGTTACCGCAACAGTTGATTGGAAGTTTGATTCTTCTTCTCACAGCTATAAAGGGACGATCGATGTCCCATTGCGCGTGTCCGACCTTGCTCATAAGAAAAGCTACTACATACCACCAAACTTTGAGACATGCAGACTCGGTAGATGGTACCAAGTGTTCATCGATGTGGGAAAATACCACTCGGAGAAGCTACGGATCCCAGCGTGCGTGTTCTAATATATCCAATTAATATCTAATAATCATAACGATCATATTCCATCTACTCACTCGACTCTGCCGTTTTCTCTCTGAGCTGTCCCAGTACTTCGTAGATTGTATCACTCAGGTTTTTCCATTTCGTCCTGGCAGCTTCCACTTCAGACTGGATCTCGTCACAAACATCGATCTTCTTTTGAAGGCTCTTCTTCAAATCGGCACATGAAGTCGTGAACGACGGAGAATGACCAATGGAAAACTCATATATTGTAGCAGACGGATCAGCTTTATCCTCCTTGAATACACGTGCATTTTTCAACATCTCATCTGTATCAACGTCATCTCCAAAAACATTCTCCACTTCCTGCCTCGTCAATTGCACACTCTGTGATTCCTGAATCTGTTTATCTATAATCTCGTTGACCTCTCTGCGAGACTTCAGCAATAACTCCGTCTTTTCCACTCTATTCTTCAATTCCTTATTCTTAACAACGGCTTCATCTATCATTGCTATCAAATCATTGCTCAGCTTCTCATCAAACTGTTGGTACTCCTGAGCAAGCAGTGTGTACTTCAACTTGTCCACTTTCATGTTCAATTTGGTCTTCATATCCAAAAACTCAAGGTCTTTTTCAATCTTGTCTAGTTCTTGGTCAGTGACAACACTCTTGGCCTCTTCAGACGATTGAACGGCATATATAAGTCCGACAATCTTGGACTTCAACTTCAAATATGCATCTATATCCAAATCCAGCACCCTTCGACGCTTTTTCATGGCATCCTGTTCTTCTTGTATCAACACCATCTAGGAAAAGAAAGTGAGGCTAAGAAAGATAAAATTTCACAGGCCAGAATTTGACTGAATAACTAGGAAGAGGAGGAGAAAGAGGAAGGAAAAGAATTTAACGGGACGAACTGTAATTTCAGGTTGGATACATTTCAAGCAGTATCATTTGCAATATTGATGACATTATGATTAAGAAGACTCCAACTTCCTATCCACAATCGAAAAACCTTCGACTTTTCACAACATCTTCCTGTCTTGGAAATCCTGGTGACAGTTAGACCAGGCTCTAGGTCACGGCCTTTTTTTCATAAATTGCTCAAATTTGAGAACTTAGTTAATGGTTCCACCAACTAGTCGTCATTTTTGAATGAAAGACTCATTCAATGATCCATGCAGTGACGATCATCGCAAATACTCGTAGAGTGAAATCTGAAAATCTTATCAGACTTGCCTAATTAGGAAATACTACAAAATCTAAAAGGACTATCTACAAATGTGATGAATATCGGATTATTTACTTGAAAGTTACTTAGTGACCACTCATGCTTCACCCTCTAGCGCGTTCTTGATGCACCCAATGACAGCAGTACTTTGAACCTTATCACTTCCACCTTTGGAAATACCATACTCTATATCACTGAGTCCCTTAAGAATATCCATTCGAGTCCAAGGCTTCATCTGATACCTTTCCAAGATGTCGACAAATCCAGCGATTAGATCAACCAGTGCAAGTCCCTCAACTTTCCGGATTTTATCCATCGTGGCATAAGCATCTGTCCAGTCGTTCTTCATGATGGCATCAAGAACCAATTCGATCGATTTAGGTCTTGGAGCTCCAACACACTCATAGATCATATCGTCGGTGATAGCATCACCTGGTTGATCCAATGCAGCAGCACAGGCTTGTAAAACATTGAGCGCTTTACGCATATCACCTTGACTCAAATGAACGAGACAATCTTTGGAACCGTCAGGAACGTTCAATTTTTCCTCTTTGACCACGACATCGACTCTTTCCTTGATGGCTTCATCACTCAACGGAGAGAATCTGAAACGTGTACAACGGGACATCAGTGCTGGGTTCAATTTGTGTGCATAGTTTGCCAAAATACAGAATCGAGTGTTTTTGGTGTATTTTTCAATGATTCGACGTAATGCGTTCTGTGCTGTGCTGGTCATCGCGTCTGCTTCATCCAAGATGATCAATTTGAAACCAGAACTAAAGATTTGTCTGGTAGATGCAAAGTTCTTGATCCGATCTCTAACAACGTCGATACCACGATCATCCGAGGCATTCAACTCTAGAACCATGTTCCGATAGTTTTTACCATACAATTCGCGTGCCAATGCAATGATCGTAGACGTCTTACCACTACCAGGTGGTCCGTAGAACAGTAGATGCGGGATCCGGCCATCTTTGGCAAACTTCCGGATTGTTTGCACAGTTTCTTGTTGACCATACACCTCATCAAGGTTTGTAGGACGATACTTCTCGACCCATGGCAGGTTCTGATGCAATGCAGCGGACATTGTTGGAAAGAAACCTGATTCTCCAAGTACAGTGAAAAATTCACGGATACTGAGTCGCGAAAAAAAAAAGTTAAGTTAGAGCCTCTCAGTCTCAAAGTCGCGTCGTTACTTGACGCGCGCTTACGGTCCCATGCGGTGCACGGATGTGCATGTAGATCAGAATACGGAGCAAGCAAGGATTTGGACAATTATCTGGTTCCATATGTATCAGGTGATAGGCGGACGAGAATGCGGAGCTATTGGGGCTCAATAATAGAATATTGCATGAAGGCTGAAGCGATACGGCCAATTTTTGTTCTGTAAGTCTGGGTTTCATGCAAGGCTGAACTGTCATTGTCCATTGAGAAGATTCCCAGTTCTTAAGAGCTACCCAAAATGGACAACAGCCAACCCATTTTGGAGTTTTATCTGTCTTTGAAAGGGCCAAATTACGAACTAGAACTAGAAGTTTTGAAAACGTAAAAACCAACTACGGAAGGAATAGGGTTTACTAATAAACTGTTACTGTTCCACTTCTATTCTAGTCTGAGACATATTTCTATCGAGTTACTCTCATTTTCTTAAAAGTAAGTTCTGCCAACTATCTACCTTTTGTATACAGGAAGTCGCGCTTACTGAAACAAGAAATACAACACCATTCATTCCTGATCGACTAATATGGAATCACAATCTGAACCGGCGTTTACCACCTCTGCAACCGTACCTAGTGTAATCGAAGTCGAGCCTCACGATACACTAGCAGGAGATCTTACTACTTTCACGTCTACTCAGATCCAACAGATATTGAATACAATGAATCCAGATTTCTACAATTTATCACAGACAAATGATAGCCAAATCCATGCTGTTTCGTCTACGAACGAAGAGTCAGTCGCTTATGGTTCTGCTCCCAATACACCTGCAAGTCTGAACAATCCTACTGGGAATCCTAGTCTCGGGTTTGTTCGGCAACACCAAACTGATAGTATGACTGCTCCAACTGAATCTGTCACAACATATGGAGATATGGCAGAACCTCACTCGTCACCACTGACTGAAAGCATCTCTGATGAGATCGCTAAGATGGAAAAGAACCTGTTCCCAGAATTGCAACCGGATATGTCCTCGCAGCAGGAACATGTTGGAAACTATATAACAGGGAAGCAGTATCCTTTATCAGGATCTCAGGCTAAACATGAACACCTTTCACCAGGGTTTCAGATGCATACACCTGTTGAATACCAGTTCCCTGTCAACACCAACCACAATGCAATCCTAACCAGTCCTCTCGAGCCGGGAAATGCTTATTCTGGTGCCCAGCTCTTGGCACCACAGGTCACTTCACCTCAAATGAAACAGGAAACTTCAGAGAACAGATCACAGGAAGCAATTTCATTGCCATTACAACTACCACAACAACAAGCGTTGCAGCAGCTTCCTCACTCTCAGTCCCATCTGCAACCACCTCTCCAAAATCAGTCAAAACTGTCACCATCAACTACGAATACCACGAGCACGCTTGGCAGTGGATTGCCACCACTTCCTAACACAGCCGAATCTTCATCGATGTGGTCACCAATGCACTCTAGTATGAATATGCAGTTTGTGCCGATCAAGGAATCTCCTTCTGAACCAACTCCACCTCCCCAGAAAAACACATTGAGTGAACCAACAAGAAAGCACCGTAAAAAGATCAGACGAACTGCCACCACCGGTTCAAGAAGAGGCAGCAGGGAGTTAATTTCAATTCCGTACGAATTTCTAGGCAATATACCCGGAAAAGTGCAGACTCCTTACAATCCTATTCCTTTTTACCGTCAGAGTAATGGACTCACTTACGAAAGTTTCAAAGCACTGAACAGCCGTGAGTCTTCAATCACATATGAGAGAAACAAGAAATTCAAGTCCAACCTTTATGAGCCTGCGGTGAATATGAAGTATAATGTTCATGTGCAGGGACCAAATGGTGGATACAACAAATCTTCTAGTCAAGGTAACTTTGCTTTGTGTCCCTACTGTGAATTGACACCGGAAAACACGGCAGATCACTGCAAGAAGATGTTTTACAAGCGTAACGACTCAAACTATTTGCACCATATGATCCAGTACCATGGAATTTTCTCAAATGGTGAGCTGGTTAAAGAACCGGAGGTGAGAGGTTGGGCAGTGGCACCGAACGAGAAGACGTTGGTGGAAGTTGTCCAATGTCCCTACTGCAGCGACTACATCAGTCTCAAGAAATACAAACCCGACAACCGAAACGAGCACAGGTTGCTCAAGTATCTACGACACGTGAAGGAAAAGCACAAATCTGGTAAAAACTTGCAATACCTTCAACAGCGCAGATTGTAAGAGAGCGTTGTGACAATCCCTAAGAAACGAATATTTCCTTTTCGGGATATTTAGCAAAAAAAGAAGCTGGGAATCTGAATTATTCGACCAACCCTCTTCTAGCAGGCCTCTCTATGTATCTACATGTCTTTTTCTTTAATATCGTACAACATTTTTAACAATTATACATGCATCAGTTCATGGCAACATCACCATCGGCATCGCCTTCTTTCTTTGGTTCAGCTGGGACCTCATCTTTCTGCTTGTGTTCAGCCTCAAGTTCATTCTTAGTCTTAAGTTCTTGAGCAGCACTGCTGGAGAACAGACTGTTGGACACACCGGCACCACCCACAGCGGATTTGATGTCTGCTTCGGACATTCCTGTACCACTTGCAGCAACCTCAACTTTACTATCCTCTTGAACTTTGTATCTGTATTGATTGAGCGGGATAATCGCGTCGACGTTCTCATCAACACAATCTTTCTTTTCCTGAGATTCTTCAGTCAAGACCCAGGTCTTGATCTTGAATCCGTATGTATCTAATGCCTGTGGAGTTTGTGATTGTGAGATTGATTGTGGTTGAGGCGTCGATTCCACTGGAGTGATTGGACCAGAAGCGACCTGACCTAAAACACTCGCCTGCTTTTGCTGTAGGCCATTTTCTTTGTTTCCCTTAGGAGGGTCGTACCAGTCACGAACCCAGTGTCTTTCGGCAGCATTCACGTCCGAATAGTTCAAGAAGCTCGATGACGATGCCGCATTCGTGCTGTAATGCTTGTAAAGACTCTTGCGTAGAGACATGGAGGAAGAAGAAGTGATGTTAAGATGAGAATTATTTCTGTCGCGAGGCCCAGTAGACATAGGGGGCCCTGTAAACTAATTATTAGGGGGAGCCAGGATTCTGCCGGAGGTAGATGATCTTAGGGGGACATGCAGGGAAGAGCACAACAAGGGATCACGAAGCGTGAAAACTGACATAGACCACTTTCCATATGTCTATGATCTATATATGCTCCAATAACTCCTCTTCTAACATCGAATCGTGAACACTGTCAGAGTACAGCAGCGGGTCGTCATATTTATCATCAGAACTGCGTCCTTTTGGATGGAGTATCTGAGTGCCTCGGAGATATACTGACGCACTCGCCATATTAATCACACTGGCATCACTTTCACTTGCATCACCTTCACTGGCGTCACTTCCTTGCGTCTCATAAGAATCCTGTCCGGTCTCCAGACGTACGTCAATTGACTCACGGCGAGTCTCAGTGGCCGTCCCCAGCTTCAACTGCTCCAGGCGTTGAAGAACGGGGTCTACAGGAGAGTTTTGTTCTGATAACCATGGAGCATCCAAACTGCTATCTCTTTTCTCTCTTATATCATCATCAAAAGCTTCCCTCCTTCGTAATCGTGGTGCACCCACTTCACCCACCGTCTCTCTTCTCTCGCCACTCTCCTCTCTATCTCCACCTAAACTCCTTACCGTATCCCTTTCACTCTCCACCCTATTCACATGATACAATTCCACCAACTTCCTATAGATCTCCACCTTATCAACGCCTATCTCTTCAGACATATCGCCAAAGCTCCCTTCCACTTTAAACTTCCCTCCTTCTCTTCTCACTAAGGGCACCAATTCTTTCACTTTAGCAAGCTGTGCCTCAGTCCATTCAGTATCACCACCAGACAACTCAACATGACCTTTCAAACGGTCCCTAGGCTCGTTGAATCGAAATACAACTCGAGGTCTGTCCATCTTAAAGTGACATAAGCAGGGCTAAATTTATTTACCCCATCACTTTCCGCTTATCATCACTTCTACTTTACAAGGGATAGATGAGCTGGAACTCGTCGACAACCGATGCCTCGCGTATAGACTCAGAGAACTTGAAGGTGCAAATCATCGCTTATGATTCGTATCAGACGGCACCATCGGATCTGGATAAGACTCATGCTACTATCAACGGGCAACCTCTGCGGGAACGACAGCCAGGGTTCATTACTGTACCGGTAGTGAGGATCTTTGGACGGTTACAAACGGGTCATTCGTGCATGCTACATATACACAATGTATTCCCTTATATATACATTCCTTACATGGGATCTACCCCAAAGTCTGACGATGAATTGATAGAGAAGCTAGAAGGTCTCAAATCGGAGATCGAACTAAGGATCAAACAGTCATATCAGCATCGAAACAATAGACCAAGACCGGCTTCAACAAAGAAAGATACCGATAAGGAGGAACTGAGTGATTCAGATAGTGATACTGATGAGTCTGATCTCCCATATAGAAGTTATATTTCCGACATCTCCCTGGTGAAGGGAGTGCCATTCTACAACTATTCGGTAGGTCATCGACCCTTCATCAAGATATCTATGCTCAGTTGGAGGTATACAACACGGCTGACACATCTTTTGTACGATGGGAAGATCTTTGGTCGTGCAATCCAACCCTATGAAGCACACATTCCTTATACTTTCCAATTCCTGCTGGATTACAACTGTTATAGCTGCGATTGGATCAAACTATCTAAATTCTTTTGGAGAACTCCATTAGTACAAACGAACGACGATGATCTGGATGATTACAAGCTCTATTTCAATTCACACCTTGCAGAGTTTAATAAGGCCAAATTGACAGCTGATCTGACCAAACTCTTTGACGCTTATAATGCCAGGGGAGCCAATCTGTTGAATCAAGATACTTACCCTCGAATAAGCCGGACAATGGTTGAGATTGACACTTCTGCTTCATGGATATCTAATCGGATGACAGTACAGGAACGTGATGTTCATACGAAACTAAGCGAAGATCCTATGACTGACATCAAATTCATTACTTCTGCGAAGAACTTGATTGCAGATGTGATGTTTCAAAGGAAACAAGGTAATCTCTCCACAGAGAATGTTCCTAAACTGTTTGAGATCATCGAGCGTCAATTCAATGGGGAAAAGTGGGTTGAAATTGATGAGTTGAAGCAACTGTTGAACTACTGTGTTGAATTATCCGAGGATTCGTTTCGTAAGTCATTTCCTGATAAGGAGCTTACCGAGGATAACGTCGTCCCTCGTTATAATTGGCTTGAAAAGTATCCAACATCTTTTAACTCAATTGATCTTCATCAATATGAACCTCCTAATATGACAGGCTCCTCGGTCTCCAGTGGCAGTTTCAAAGATCAAATTTTAAGCTCAATCAGAGAAGATCCATCGATTATAGTTGAAGTTTCAGATGAAAGCGAGGATGAAGCTGACGAAGAGGAGAAAGATATTGACACTGAAAACAAAGAACCAAACATTGGGGCCATAGACATGAATTCGTCACTTCAAGATGCGTTGAAGAACGAGTTTTCTGATTACACCGCTGCTGACACTAGTGATATCAAAATCCTTCAATCTACACAACAACCACGAACAAGCACATCAAATGTATACCCATTATCACAACTGGATACACGTACGAAGACAACCTATAGCTTATATTCACTGATGGATTTTACACCTGGTGAGAACGTTTATTCGCTGAAAAGTAAACCGGTCAGATACGCGTCAAACAAGGATTTCTTGAAGAGTCTTGAAGAATACGGGTTGGTTCAAATAGACTATCCCGATCCGTACTTTTCCGATAGATCTAATTATGATCCAAACCCATTCTTCTTTGCTGGTAAGAAGTTTCAGTTGAAATGCAGGGACTTGGATGGCTTGGAGCAATATCCATCGTTCAAAAACACTGTCACTCTGGGAATAGAACATATCAAGGACAAACAGACAATTTGGAGATACAAACAAAATCCACCGTCATTTGCTGAAGTAAATACATGGGTAGCATCACATAGTACTCCTGTGAACTCTAGAGTGTTTGATTCGCGCATTGAGCCTGTCACTCAAGTTTACTCTTCGATGCTTCATGCAGTTGAACGTAAGCAGACCAACTATTCTAAGTTGATAGCTTTGACTGTGGAAATCCATGTGAACACTAGGGAATCGTTAGAACCAGATCCACTGGAAGATGCTATATCTGCAATCTTTTGGAATTTCGATAAGGCTAACTACCCAGTGCCACTGGATATAGAAGATTCAGGTATATTCATCGTTAACAATGACGAACATATATCCTGGCAGAGTTTGACAGACTGTACCGTTAGAAGGTTTGATAACGAGCAAGAAATGGTTTTCGGTTTAGTGAGCTTGGTTGAACTGATTGATCCTGATATTCTTGCGGGATTTGAGATCCATGCATCCTCTTGGGGTTACATTATTGAACGGTTCTCAAAAGTCTACGACATTGACCTTTCTTTGAGACTATCTCGAGCAGTTGCTAAACAGAACAATCGCGTTGGTGATCGCTGGGGCTATACGCACGGTTCTGCAATTCATATTACGGGCAGACATATGCTGAATATATGGCGACGTCTTCGTTCAGAAGTGAGATTGGGTAGTTATACATTGGATAACGTAGTGTTTCAAGTGCTTCATAAGCGCATAGTTCACTTCAGTCATAAAACACTGACAGAGTTTTTCCATGATAACAAGCACAACTGTTTAGCCGTTCTTCTTTCCTATTACATGAAAAGACTAAACCTCGAAGTTGAAGTTGTGATGCGTCTCGAATTGATCGAGAAAGTCATTGAAGAATGTCGTCTGATGGGAATAGATTTCTACTCCATCATCAATCGCGGATCGCAGTTTAAAATTGAGAGCTTACTGATGAGAGTAGCAAAGGCTGAGGATTTCATTCTCATATCACCTTCCAAGAAACAGGTGTTTCAACAAGACGCTCTGGAATGCATACCTCTCATTTTGGAACCTGAAAGTGCTTATTACAAGAGTCCACTGGTAGTCCTTGACTTTCAGTCTCTTTATCCTTCTATTATGATCGCTTACAACTACTGCTTTTCCACGCTTCTTGGAAGAATGCGTGGGTTCGATCCCGAAAAGTATCAAAAGCTGGGAGTTTCCAATCATAAGCTACCGAAGGGTATTTTAAAACTTCTGGACAAGTACATCACTATTTCGCCAAATGGACTAATGTTTGTCAAGTCAAACATCCGCACTTCACTTCTTGGTAGACTGTTAACTGAAATATTGGATGCAAGAATCCTTATCAAAGATACCATGAAAAAGCTGAAAGATGATAAGAGTTTGAAAAACCTGTATCATAACCGACAGCTGGCTTTGAAATTGATTGCCGCTGTCATGTATGGATATACATCTGCAACATTTTCTGGACGTATGCCTCATTCGGCCATTGCAGATGCAATTGTTTCTTCAGGTAGAGAAACATTGCTAAGGTCAATTAAGGCCGTAGAATCCAATGAGAAATGGGGAGCCAAAGTTGTATACGGTGATACCGATTCGTTGTTCATATACCTTCCAGGGAAGTCAAAGAAGGATGCTTTCAAGATTGGAAGAGAGATGGCAGCTCATGTTACAAGCTTGAACCCTGCACCGATGAAATTAAAGTTTGAGAAGGTGTACCACCCTGCGATCCTTGTAAGCAAGAAAAGGTATGTTGGTTGGATGTATGAAGATGAAGAGCAAGAGGAACCTGTCTTTGACGCTAAGGGTATAGAGACAGTGAGAAGAGATGGAATTCCTGCTCAACAAAAGATCGTCAAGAAGGCTATCACAATTCTTTTCAAAACCTCTGACATTTCACAGGTTAAATCGTATGTGATGAAGCAGTTCTACAAGGTCATGAAAGGTCATGTCAATTTACAGGATTTCTTTTTTGCTAAAGAGGTGCGTTTGGGAACTTATAAAAATGAGGCTTATATACCCCCTGGTGCTCGAGTGAGTATGAAGAAAGTGGCTGAAGACAGCCGGTCTGAGCCTCAATATAGAGAACGTGTGTTCTACCTAGTGAAAAAAGGTCCTAAAGATCAGAAACTAAGAGACCGATGTGTTTCTCCTGAGGAGTTCTTGGCAACCGATGGAGTCCAACTAGACTGGAACTACTATATTACGAAAGTGTTAAGTCCACCTTTAGAACGAATCTTCAATCTTATGGGTGTCGACGTGAAAAGGTGGTTCAATGAGATGCCCAAATACATCAGTTATGGAGATACAGTTTTCAAGAATCTTAATGTTCGTGCATCATCATGCCTCTGCTGCGGATTGCCAGTTGAAAATGATAATGCTCGTATATGCAATGCATGCTGTGCAAATGGTCAACGCACTTGGCTCATCTTACAGGATAAATTGAAGTTCCAAGAGAAGCGGTTGCAAAACATTGAGACACTGATTGACGCAAGAGTCAAGAGGACTACCAATATTGGGACAGTCCGGCGGATCGATTCGCTCAAGTGCGACAGTAAAGAGTGGCCTTTACTATATGATCGATTCAAAGTCTCGAAACAATTAAACGAATTTAAGCATGTAATCGAAATGCTTGGTAGTTGAAACTTTTCTATAGAAATTAGTATTTATTTAGCAAAACTTGATTGTAGTTGTGAAGCTTTGTAACTCCATTGACTGTCTTGAACTCTCTGGAACCCATCAAGAGATTTCTGAATGAAATAATTGGATTTATCAGATTTGTCTCCCGATAACTTGCTGACTTTCGCTAAAAGGTAGTAAGCCTTTGAGGTTTGCCACATGTTATTGACAATGAACGCGTTAGGCATTGCAGCGTACAAGAGATCTTTCACATCAGAAGTGGAGTTTTTCGGATCAATTTTTAAAAGAAGATCACAGAGTGCTATAGTTCCCTTCACTATAATAGTGCACAGAGAGGACTGATGCGCGTCAGTTAATGTAGTCAGAAGCAATGATAAAGCTCTTTCTGGTGCCGACGAATGTTTGGCAATGATCTCAGCATATAGTATTTGGAATTCTAATGCCCAATAGTAGTTAAAAGAGCTCTCCGACCGTTTCATCAAATCCAGAGTAGTAGAGATGATTTCCATGGCCTCAGTGGCATTACCAACCCTTTCTAGGTACCTGACTCTAAAGATATCTATCTCGCACCTGAGGTCATAATCGTGAATATCTTTGACTTGCGACTGTAATTTGGAACTAAGGGTGGAACAACTGTTGTAGTCACACCGTTTCAAGGCTGTATATCCCTCTAAAAGCATGTATCTAGTCTGCCAAGCCTTCATTAGAGCCGATTCATTCTCCACCGATGGTTCAAAAGAACGTAAAAGACTGAAAGCGGCCTCGGAATTTCCAGCCTCATATATGATAGTAGCCTTGCGCATTGCTAGTTCTAATTCATCAAAGATACTAATTTCCGAGCCAACAGATTCCAAAGCTGTTTCAATGTACAGATTGGACATGGATGGAATACCGACTCTGCTCCAAACAGTGACAGCAAGCTGACACGCCCTTGCAAATGACAACTTGTTGTTGGTTGAAGAGTCCAGGTTCAGAAGGATGTAAAAAGAGCGTGTGACGTTATTGTGGATCTTACGTAACGGGAATCCTTCTAGCATCTGTTTAATAGACTCGTATTGGTAGGACATGGATTGTAAGACAAAATTCTTGTTTTCCTTGGTCTTCAATTTGAGGAATTGAAGCACTTGTTCACGACCAGTATGGTCACTTATCTGGTTAGCAATCTCGGGACGACTCTTCATGAAGTCAAACAGCCAGGTCAACAGGTAGTTGAGACATTCGAGATCCTTATTTTCTCTAGCAACCAATATGGCCTCATCAATGGCTCTAAGAGCTTCTTGGTCAGCACCAAACGAGGAATGCAAAGTAGCCAGCGATAAGAGTGCATAATGGTAGAACAACTGTTGCTTGCTGGACATCATATAGTCAAAATAACGATGGAGAGAATTGAAGGAACCTTCATAGTCTCCACGTTTCCAACATTCCAGGTACTCGATATAGTATGATGACGGAATCATACTTCGTTGAGATTCCGAGAGAGAGTAGAGGATCCGTTTCAAAGATGGGGGTAATGATCCGGCATACACTTGAAGTTTATGAACTTGGAAGTCGAGCAGTTGAGCGAGATCGACCTGCGAGTACACTTGAACATGCGATAACGGGTCTGGGACGTTTAATCCAGTGGTAAGCTGCTGTTCAAACAACTTATCATGTTCATCAACGTTTTCAGCAATCTGCAAATTCGGATCCTGTTGCTTCAATTTCTTCCATAGATCAGCACTTTCGTCTCTATATTGACAGAAGGCGTTCCAAAGCTTGATAGTCTCTTCGAATACAAGCACCTCAACGGCTGTCTGAATGCTGGAGACAAAGTTACCCAAGAAACTCGAAGGATAGAGCAACTTCCGGTTAGTCTTTGCCTTGTCTGAGTTCTTTGCCAGCAATTGATCGCTCTCTTTCAAAAATGAATAGAATGCGTCGATATCTTGAATACTCCAGAGCTCGTGTAAGATGTAAGTCAAGACAGAGTTGATCTGTGAGGTAACTTCATTCTGAGACATTTGATCCAGTTCTGAGAAGAATTTCTGGATCTCTTGTTCAACCTTAGTCAGCACATCCAACAACGTGGGGAAGAATACGGACACAATGTCGAGATCAGGGTTAGAATTCTCATCTTTGGTCCCCTCGATCAGTTCTACCAGGGCAGAGAGTATTGGCGGCACAGTTTGTGGCGGAAATCGTCCCTCACAGTACCCAATCACCAATACAATTATGGGGATCTTGGATGTTGCCAGCAATGGCGTGAACATCAGCGGTGGGTTGGTCATAGACAACAGTGTCAAGAAGAAGAGAGTGGTGATAAAGTGTTGATCTTTTTTTTTTATGGGGAAGGATTTCTATTATACACGCGAATGTGCGGGTGGAATATGTAAGAGATGTGAGGCATCGGCAAGAGAATGAGGTATATATAATTAACGAAGCTGCGTGAATGCATCGAGAAGAACAGAAGATGGACCAGCATCATTCTTGCTCTTCTCGAAGACGTTCCAGAACCGCAACGTTTCATCTCCTGCCCCGGTGACTATGGTCTGTCCATCGGGAGACATGGCCAAATAGAGTACACGGTAGGTATGACCGGTCAGAGAGGCGATCTGTTGCATGGTGCTATATTTCCAAATGACAATCTGGTTTCTTGAATAACCATGTGTAGAGACAAGTTCGTTGCTTGTCTTTGACCAAGCCAAGTTACAAACTTGGGACCCAGTGTCTACATCTCGTAGCTTGGCTCCAGTGATAGTATTCCAAATTTTGATTCTTCGATCGGCAGTACCACCACCAGATGCGAGAATACCACGTTGATGTGGAGACCATGCAATGGCTTTAACTGCAGCCTGATGTTCGTTAAATCGAAACAGTGGAGTCTCGTCAACTCCATCCCAAACGAACAACTTGTTATCATTACCACCAGATGCAAGTTTATTTTCATCAATGTTCCAACGTAGGCCACAAACCTCCTGCTTGTGAGCTTCCAATCGTTTCATATAGTGAGCAGGCTCTCTGACGTCTCTGTGTAGGATGGTTCTATCTCTAGAACCAGAACTCAGAATGTGTCTGTTCCAAGCCAAGGATGAGGCCCGAGATGTATGTCCGGTCATGGTTCTAGTACATTTACATGTAGATGCATCCCAGATCTCCACCAACCCTGAGTTTGTCCCCACAGCCAGATGCGTTCCTGCGCCTATCCAAGCCAACGAAGTGATTGAATCCGTTGGACCCAAGTCACACAGTCTGTTAACCGAACCAGAAGATGCATCCCAAAGATACACACAAGAACCAAGACCAACTCCAAGTATATCCTGAGACCCCCAGTCGACGAGGTTCAAGTAGAAATCATCAGCCAACTCAGGAGCATCCAGCACTCTATATGGAACTTTAGGTATAGCTCTTGGTTTCTTCTGTGGCGACAACAGTATCCTTTCGCTACCGGCACCAACAGGTGAAAGCGAATACAGTTCATTTTCCACGGTCAACGAGGAAGACGAAGGTCGACTCTTAGTCGGCGATTGATACGACAGCATATTTCTTGTTCTTGAAGGGGTATGAGGTTCAGGAATTGTCGGTGATCCTGCACCTGAAGCACTTGATCCTGAATCAATTGCTGGCGGTGGTGTCACCCTGCCATTGTTACTGGCGATATTGACATCAGATTGAGATGCCGATGACGAAGGGTATTCACTGGCTGTAGCAGACACGTTGTCACCAAAAAGTTCCGTCTTCAACACGGCCTCAAAAGTTCTGTTGGCCTCTTGAGTCCTCACAGAGTCTGGATCGTCGTCTCTAGTCTCCGGAACGTCTCTGCTTGCTGTAGTGGGAGAGGCTGAACCTGGCATACCTAATGAAAAAGCCGCCTGTAAGTCTCCCGTTCGTGACGGGATGTACCTGTCGCTGTACACAACCTTCTTTCTACGTCGTGGAGTCATCGGAGACCCTAACAGTTTGGGTTTAGGATGCTCGTCCATTATGAAACACCTGTTGACAGCAAGAAGAACGAAGTTTGGCGCTGGGGGAAGATTCAGAAAACTTGACGGTTTGAAATAAATAAGAAAAAGAAACTTTGAAACTTTTCAATTTAGACATGGATCCCAACTTGGTTCTTCTTGAGGGAGAATGAACTTTGAGAGACAGAAGCAGATTGCTGCGAATCGACAGAAGGCATTGGATCGGATACGAGAAAGGCAACAACGGATCAAGAGCAGTGTGCCAAAAAATGTTGTTGTTAAGAAGAAAACGGTGAATGAGCTGACCCCAGCACAGAAGGCGATCATAGAGAGAAACAGACTGAAGGCTTTAGAGAGGCAGCGACAGCACCATGGTGGTGACCATGGAACAATTACAAATGCCAGCACTGTCGCATCTACTGCTGCTGCGGCAGCAGATGGTTCCAAGTCTGGCCCCATACCTGACAGCTCCAGAATTCCTCACGGGCCAAGGGTCTCAAACACAGACGTTCTAGATACCGTTCGTGTATCTCGCCGTGAAAACCTTGAAAGTGATGTAGCGAAACCACACAATAATATCCGGCCTTCGATCCATAAATCAGACTATATTGAGTACGATTTCTCCACTATGAGAGATACATATGGAGGATTCTTATCTGATGAGAAACAGGGCAACGATGTGGAGCAGAAGGAGCAGAGTTTACAAGATTGGAAAAACGAACAGGAGGAGCGTGGGCAACTTCTGAATTCAGAGAAACCTCCACCACTTGATATTGCGAATGCACCAAAATGTGTTGAGTGTGGATCTATAGAGGTCGATCCTAAGTTCTGGAAAGTGTTTAAGGTGAAAGTATGCCGGAAGTGTCAAGAGAAGTACCCTGAGAAGTATTCGCTATTGACAAAGACGGAATGTAAAGAAGACTATTTCTTGACGGAGCCTGAACTGGCCGACTACGAATTGTTCCATCGGATAATTAAAGAGAATCCTCATAGTGGAACATTTTCTAGGATGCAGTTATTTTTAAGGAGTCAAGTGGAAGCGTATGCATTCAAGAAATGGGGAGGCGAAGAGGCACTAGATAAGGAATGGTTACGGAGAGAAGCGATGAGAAAAGACCGGAGAGAGAAACGGTTCAATAATAAGCTGAAAGATATGAGAAGGAAGCTTCGTGCAGAGGAGATCACTCGTAAGTACAGAGCTGACCGAGGTGATAAGCACGAGCACGATTGGGGTGATGCTGTTCCGGTGGGCGCTGAGAGCGATCACTTGTATAAGAGACGGTGCAAAGAGTGTGGAATGGAGGTTGAAGAGCTTATGATGTGATAGTGACGATAGAAGTATATTTAACTTTATATATGCAAGATAATGACGGAATTACTAATGACTAATGATAAACCACTAGATGATCAGAGATACAGTTGTGGTAGAATCCACAGAGTTCTCTCGATAGGTGTTCTTGGAACCCATTGTATGCACTCACCAGCCGCATGACGTGGACCAAAGTTGCCGTAACGGTTTTTGTGTCGATGGTAACCTTCATCAGGTCAAGAAGAGAGGTGATGCCTAGACGGGAGAAAAAAGTTGAAGTTTTTTTTTTATTTGATTAGGGATTTGCAGGGATTTGCAGGGAATTGTCCGGGGTATGACCGGGTAAAGTGGATGCAGACAAAGCAGAGATGGGTTACAGAGATACACATCGGGATCAGATACTGAAATACTGATGTGGTTATGTTGCTCAGCGGTCTGTAGGGGTTGAGGAAGATGATGTTGTCATAACAGTTTGTGATTAATGTATACGTATCATTGCCACGTTGAGTAATTAACTTTATGCAAATTAATATACATGTGTATATACCCATACTAATTAAATAAGGACAGAAATCAACAAGATAATCACACGATTATCCAAAGTATCCGTCTCATTGCAATAACACTAATTTAAACCAACATGTGAACCTCTTTCATTTGTCAATCCAAACTTGTCAACTCCCTCTACTCATATACGGACAACGCCCAAAAAACGGTGATCGAGCCCACGTAGCGTAATGGTTAGCGCGTATGATTCCTACTCATGAGATTGTGGGTTCGAGTCCCACCGTGGGTGCTTGTTCACCTCAACATATTTTTTTTTCCTATCTCAATTCTCAATATGGCGGACGCACGTACGGCTGTAAGTGACTGACATACTCGTTCAATGTCTCTCATGTATTGATTCAACATAGTCTGATAATTATCGTTCCAATTACCACTTTCAATTTGAGAGAATAGCGCCCTGTTGTATGGTATTTGCCGGCTAGGTCCTAGTCCCCAGTCCCATCCCCAGCCCTCGAAACCGAAATATATAACTTCCAGATGTAATTGAAAATTTCCCCGATTTTACACACTTTGATCTTCTTGACCAATTGACGATGCTTAGACAATCATTCCAAAGAAGAACGTTCGTTCACGCCAGAGCTGTGTATAGAAACAGACTCTTGTGTCAAAACACAGTTTCCTGCAACGGATTCGCTGTTGGCTCGGTGAATTCGGTCCAAACCGTCTCTAATGTCAGACTTTACTCGTCAGAGAATGATCATTCCAAGGAGAAGTTGGCTGCTGCCGCTGCTGCCATTGCCAAGGCCGCCAAAGTGGCTAAAGATGCCCAGAAGAAAGCTGCTGCCAAGGAGGCTTCCAAAGAGGCTTCTAAGGAGACCGTCAAACACTCCGCTAAGAAGACAAAACAGGCAGCTAAGAAGACCTCCAAGGAGACCAGTTTGGAGTCCTATGCTGACCTTATCAAGGAGCACGAGAAGCTTATCTCCAAGCTTCCTCACGGTGAACAAATCAAGGAAGCTGAGAAATTGTACGAATTCTCTCAGGACTTGATCAACAAGTTGGGTAAGACCCCTAATGTTACTCCAGCCAAAGAGACCGATATCTTCAACGAGATCATTGTGGCTTTTGCCAAACATAACTATGCTGCAGCAATATTGGCATTGAAATCAATTGAAAAGATCTTGAGACGGTCGAATGATTCTGAGAAGGCTAAGTTGCTCAAAGGTGCTGCTTTGGCAGAATTGATCAAGCATAATCCTGGAAGAAACAACACCTCTTGGGAATTGTTTAAAAAGTTTGCCGATTCCGGTGCTAGTGACGATGTGAAATCACTGGTTTTGAAGAAGTTGATCAACGGTGACAAGGTTGAGGTTAAAGAGGGTAAGAGTGCTACTAAAGTTGACTTAAACAAGGCTATCAAGATCTTCTTGCTCTTGAAAGAGTTGTCCGGTCATGTTAAAATCGAGCCAACGGATTTGGCCAAACTGGCCAAGGATTTGATTGAGAGTGACTTGGGTAAAGCCTTGTTGCGTATCTCTGTGCCAGTTGAGATTGCCAAAAAGATCCTTGAATCTAACAAGACCAATGAAAAGAAGTTGAAGAACGAGGACGTGTTCCATCTGTTTGAAAGTACCAAGAAAGCTACCGGTATTGAGAAGCTTCCAAAAGAGCTTTTAATCGAAGCATTCTTGCCAATTGCCAAGTTGGCCTTGCAAAAGAACAGAAAGGGTAGCGACAACTATGAATTGCTTGAGAAATTGGCTCCATCATTGAAACATATCAGTGAAGCCGAGCCAGCCCAAGTTGCCAACGATATCGCCAAAGAACTTGAGAAGAGAGGTCTCGACAAGGAATTCCCAGTGATGGTCGACCTTATCAAGGCATACGGACTTTACTCTGGTGATATCACTAAGGCCAATGAATACTTCCAAAAGTTCCAGACTAAGCTTCCTGCCAACCACCCTGGACAGAGAGACCTCAAGAAAGTTCTTTCCGCCGCCTTTATTTACAAGGCTGTCCACGACAACGACAAAAAGCTTTTGGAAGTTGCCAAATCGTTGATTCCTCAAATTCCTAAGCCAAGTGCTTCTAACTTGGCCGGAATTATCCTTGCTCTGTCATACTTTGGAGATAAGACTAAAGCCCTTGAGACTTACAACAAGTCTCTCAACTTGTTCCTCAAGCCAAAGAATGATCAACACAACGTCTCTGCTCGTGGTAAGTTGATCAAGGCATTGATCTTGGCTACATTGCTTCACGATGAGTTGGGACTTGCCCGGTTCATCAAGAATAAAGTTACCGAGAACAAATTGATCAGCCATGCTGACGACAAGAAGGCTGGTCTGTTGTTCAAGCACTACGGTAAGGCAAAGGAAGAGTCAAAGGGTGACAAAGTGTTGTTCCGCAGACTTATGACTCCAATTATTCTTGCTACTATTCGTGAACTCGCAGTCTCCAAGAAGTAAAGTAATATATGAACTAAGTCCTTTTTTTAATTTTCATTTTCATTTTCATTTCTACCCCGCTTCGCTTCCACGTTTCTTTTTCTTTTTTTTTCAATATTTTTTCACTTGATGGAAATTTCAACGCCAGTATGATTCAGTTGCACGTGACCAACATATGTCCAACGTCAAGATCGAGATGTCATTTGGACGTTTTTCGACCTCGGAAGTTTCACATTCTTTTCCTTGATAGAAAACTAAGATGGCCACTAATATCACTTGGCACGGGAACTTGACTCATGAAGAGAGAGCCACACTTCGTGGTCAAAAAGGTGCAACTCTTTGGCTCACAGGTCTCAGTGCATCTGGAAAGAGTACGATCGCTTCTGCACTCGAGAACTATTTATTGAAGAACCATTTGGATTCTTATAGATTGGACGGTGACAACGTTAGATTTGGTCTGAACAAAGATCTTGGATTCTCTGAACACGATCGTAACGAGAACATTCGTCGTATCTCTGAAGTTTCCAAACTTTTCGCTGATTCTTGCACCATTGCTTTGACTTCGTTCATTTCTCCATACAGAAAGGACAGAGATGAGGCCCGTAAGATCCACGAGGACTCTGGAATCCCATTCGTGGAAATTTACGTTGATGTTCCATTGGAAGTTGCCAAGGAACGTGATCCAAAGGGTCTCTATAAGAAGGCTACCGCTGGACTCATCAAGAACTTTACCGGTATCGACGATCCATACGAGGCTCCATTGAAGCCTGAAATTCACCTTCATACCGAGAAACAGTCTGTTGACGAGTGTGTTGAGCTCATTGTTGCTTACTTGAAGGATAATAAGATCATTGCTTAGGTGCGAGCGAGTGATATATATATTTAAATACATTTATAGCCGAATCCAAACATTCTCATTCCATCATAGTATTATCAAGATAGATGACTGACATAAGTGTGGCATAATACACGTTGATAAGTTTGATTCTCTGCCTTAATTCCCCTTCATCATACCCTTCATCCCCTACCAGTCTTATCGCTATCAGTCCCTAAATTTTCTTAAAATATTTAGCGTCGATCAAGCCCCCCTCCCTGTCGCTTGCCCATTTACATACCGCTTGCTTCTTCTTGGAAAGTCGGGTTAACTATTTGAATACCCGGTTGAGTGATGTTCCACACACCACCTATGAAACAAACGTGGCCAGTGGAAGCGTCTGTTGATAACTCGTACGAAGACGATGGGTCCAGCGAGCCTATTGATGCATCCAACAGCCAAGCAACGTTACAAGGAGATGAAGAGGCAACACAGGAGTTTCCTAAGGACGAGTCATTGAAGATGAACAAAAATGAACCGGAACTCGAGGCCTCAGAATCTGAAGTTGCTTCGAAAGACACGGAATCGAAGCAGTCAAAACCAGATATTGACCAGCTCTGTGATAATATGCTTGCAGATGCAGCTAAAGAGCCCAACTCTGCCGATATGCCTATAGAACTGCTCAAACAGTATGAAATCTTTCTCAGGTACTTGAAAGAGCCCAGGTTTGAGAGACCACTGGCTACGTGTGAGATTGCAGACCTGTTTCAACAGTTCTATTTGAAATTTAGCAAGAGCGCAAGGCGGTTTGTATCCGAAGCTAAACATGAAGTTGAGCTTTGTGATTATGCAAAACCTCAAGACTACCTCTATTACCAGTATAACTGTCTGGCTGAAAGACTGGTCTGCGATCAGTTCTATACATCGATAGTGTTTTCTTCTAAGGGACTTTTGATTGACAACTATGAGAGACAGATGAACGATGACTTGGCTGTCAAGTTGTCATGCTTGCATCAACTGAACGTTTCCTTTGCTACTTTAGATATAGACTTACCGAAGGATTCAGAGGCACAGTTCAACGAGAAGTTAAAGTCAAACATTCTGCCTGTATTTGAACTATTCACCTCGGAACATTCACCCACGTTGAAAATGAAGTATCTTTTGAAAATTCACACTCTGTTGGCTGAGCTTGTTCGTAACTTCCACGAGCAATCCGATTCCGACAGTTCCGAGTTCGCCATGAACACAGATGTCTACTTGCCTATCCTAATCTACTCTATGATCAAATTGGAAGACTTGTCTACACATTCTTTACTCTCCCAGTTCAACTTCATCAAACGGTTTGCTGACGAGTACATCTACGAGATCGACAACGAGCAGTATAGAGACGAAAGGAGTATGCTATTCTACGTTCTTACAAACTTCGAAGCTTCTATATCGTACTTGGCAGGTGTCACGTTGGAAAACCTTAAGATAACCATCCCTGAAGGTACGGTTTTCAATGTGTTCCCTGTAAGAACCAAGGCACAGATCAACGACCTGCTCACAACACCTTTAGAGATCGAGTCGATAGACGAAGAAGTGGCCAAGTATAAGAATGAGCATACAGTGACTAGAACTTGGGCAAGCACCTACTTTAGTGACACCATTTTCCAAGCAGACCAAGGTCTCCGCAGTCTAAGTGATTCTGTCGATGCCAATATCAAGAATATTATGGGAAGAGTACCATGGATGGCCATGGCAGGCAAGCAAGGCAAGTCAAGAAAGTCAAGCAAGTCAAGGAAATCAAGAAAACCAGAGAGTAACACTGCATCTACAGACTCTTTGAGACAACAATTAGAAGAGAATGAAGCTATACAGAACTACATTGCTCCAAAAGTGAGTTCGGATTCAAGTGAGCTGACTATCGATACCAATAAACAGCCATCTACAACACCAATCAGTTCATCTGAACAACCTCCTCATGAGCAAACCGATAGATTCTCAAGGTTCACTTCCAGTATGGGCGGAGTCGTCAAGAACCTATTACCAACAAGCTCGTCTACTCAGAGTCTGGTCTCTGAATTGAACGAAAAGACGTCTCGCAGCCGCGCAACGAGTTTGTCGTTAATGAACTCTATTGAATCGGCTATCCATGGACGCAGCCGTGGTGTGTCTCAGACGATAGCAAATCCTTCTGTGTTGCAACCTGCAGGAAGCTCCATTTCATTAGCCTCGCAAAGAAGCGAACCAAACGAATCGAAATACAAAAAGTTCGATAAACCATTTGAAGAGATGTCAGTGGCGGAGTTGAAAGAAATGTATGACAACTATCAAAGCATGGTTGCAAATAAGTAACGTAATGAAATTCTTTTATAGATCTAAAGAAGGAAGTTGTCATGAAGATGATGTGTCAACCTTTGATGGTACAAATATGTATGAGCAAAGGATAACCAGCAGCCATCCCACTATCCAAGAGATAATTGGGAATATGTACACTTTAACGATCTCTAAACGTGAACGGAGAGCAAGTGGGAACGTATACTCACGTCCTGAGTTAGGGAATTTACCTGTTTTGTAGTACTGATCCATCCATTGATCTTTCTTGCGCCAGTATGCAGTCAACCAAGTACCGAACCTATTGATCTCCTGCTCTTCTTGCTCAGCACTCAAAGTTCTTGCATTAGCAGAAAAGTCGACACCAGGAACAGAACCAAGGTCTAACTCATTGAGGAAGATACTCACCGTCTTTGGGCCTCTACCGAAGAGGAATATACTCGTCAAGGTATACTTATCCTGAGCAAACTCGTCGGAGGTATGGCCGGAGTATCCAATGGTAAAATCATACATCTTTTGTGTGACAGATCCCATGTTCTTACAAGCCAACCACAATCCACGAGCTCTAGGCAACAGAACGTTAGTAGTAGGCTCGATCTTAGTCTTCTCTGCGTAAGCGTTGGATCTTCGAATCGTATTACCGCTCATATTTGTACCCTCTGGGAAGATCATGAACCAGCATTTCGAACCTAGAGTTGCCAGTTTATGGAATTGACTCTGCATATACGCGCGGTCCTGAGTCCAATTTCTTGAGATAAAGATAAAGTTATAGTTCTTCATTCCCCATCCGATGAGAGGTATCTTTTCCAAGGATTTCTTCATCACGATGTAGACATCACCGGCGCATTCATTCAAATAGGCGACATACCACAAAAAGATCCAGTCCGTGTATATCTGATGGTTCGCAATGATAATTGCGCGTGGATCTAATGCTATTCTATGTTTACCAGTCTGCTGATCCAAAGTGACAGCACTTTTCAATGAATCGGAATCACTAAAACTGAGCACCAATTCTGTCGGTCTTGTTATACTGATACAGTAACTGAGCAAAATGATGAAACATTGCTTTGTGTACTTGATTAAACCTTCCTTTGTATCAGGATTAAGGCAAAAAATAACCTTAATAACCAGTTGAGAGTAGAGAATGGATAGACAGCCGGTAATGAAGACCACGATCAAAAAGACGAGCCTAGCTAGTTGGAACAGTGTTGGCTTCTCCTTCTTCTGTTGGTATGGTGACCTTGCATGGCTTGTGGCCGTGGATGTCATTGTATAGTGCCAATAATGCGAGCAGAAATGGCGTCAAGTGAGTCAGTCAAGAAAAACAAAGTGACTTCCTTCCGGCAGAGTTTGTTGTAAATATCAGGAGGGCGCTCCCAAATAGGCAACTTATGGGGAGCAAGAATACAAGGATTTTTTTTTTAGCAGATGTATTTAATAAAGTTAGATATGATGTCATTGGACTTTAATTTTGGGCTTATGATGAGGGTGATAGCAAATATGATACGTGTGAAGAACATGACGTAGAGGAGACCATGAATGGTCGGCTATGTGCATGGCTTATGACTGGATGTGGTAGTACACTTACTGGAGAACGTTCTGAGAACATTCACCAACGTAGTTTCCAGCAGGGTCATAAGAACAGACAACGTAAGTTCCCCAGTAGCTGTTACAGTACTTGTAACCACAACCAAGCTTGGTGGTAGATTTCCAGACGACCTGAGTGAAGTGGTCATAGACGTTACAAGAACCGTAGTCATAGTTATCACCTTCAGAGTACCAGGCATCGACGGTACCGGTGGTGGTGTAACCGAGAGCGAGGTTTTCACCGTATTGTCCACCAGAGTGGGTCAAAGTACCGGAACAGTCGTACTGGTCTGCATAATTCTGAGCGTAAGTAGCCAAGGTATCATCCCAAGAGAGAGCGTCAACGTTGTGCTTAGCTCTGTACTCGTTGTGTCTAGCGAGGATTTGGGATTCGAAGCTTCCGTCATCGGAGGAAGAAGATGAAGAGGTGGTTGAAGCAGCCTCAGAGGAAGATGAAGAGGTGGTTGGAGCAGCCTCAGAGGAAGACGAAGTAGTTGGAGAAGCAGTGGTGGCAGCGTTAGCAGTGGAAGAAGAGTCCTCTGCATCACCGAGTTGAACGAGCGCGTCAGAGCTGGAAGATTCAGCTGGAGCGGCAGATGTAGTAGCAGCGGCGGAAGTAGTAGCAGCGGCAGAAGTGGTAGCAGCGGCAGCAGAGGAACTAGTAACGACAGAGTTGGTGAAGTCACCGGTTTGAGCAATTGTAGACACTTGGCCAGGGGTAATAGTCACGGTGACAACGTCAGTCACGTAATGAGTGACAAGGACTGGAGCGGCCAGAGCAAGTTTGGCGGCCAAGGTGGAAAGAACGATGGTGGAGAACTTCATTTTCGATAAAAGGGAACGACGAAAGTTGGATTAACAGAGTAAGAGAATGAAACTTGTTTAATACCGGCTTGTATTCTTGTAAAGGAGGGAAAGAAGATGCGTGCGCTAATTTATATAAAAATGTATTGCGTTTCAGAGGAATACGGGCTGGACCGCGTTTGGAAAGATTCCGCACCAGCCGCATAGAAAAAAGGGGGGCTTAAGATTACGCAATCATTTTTTGACAATAGGCGGGTAAAGTATGCAGATGGGGGGACCAACGTATTAAATAAGAATGGGACATGTATACAATGAAGGGTAAACAGGTGAGAAGTTGGTATGAGATGAATGTGGGTAGGATATGACATTGATGTAAATAGAGTCTCTAAACATTAAATAATAGTACAAGTATAGAAGTAAAGGATGAGATGTCGTCCAATCGTCAGTCCCTTCGAAATTCCGAGGAGGGGGCCCATCGCATCAAATTCCCGAATTGAGGTGGAAAAAATTGCGGGGCTCGACCCTGGGAATTTCCCAAACAGGATTTGAGGTGGAATGCAGATTAACCGGATTAGGATAGATTAGAACCTGATTTGGATCGATCAATGATGTAAACAGTTGAAATAAGATCGAATCAGGTCCAATATGCTCCCAGCCACATGGGTTCATTCCTATTTGATCATTGAGAAGAACTTGGTGGCCCTGAAAAATGTTCCTATTATGGCTAGATCCAGTGTCATTGGCTTCACTTCAGCCAGTGCTTCATCTAAAGTTTCATTGGAATCTTGCCAGACCTCAACAAAGAAAACATAATGCCAAGGATTCACCACTGAAGGTCTTGTTGTGATAGTTTGTAGGTTCAAATTCCGAGATTTGAACACCTCAAGTATATTACATAGGCTTCCGAAATTATCGTTATGCTTAATAACGAAAGCCAGTAGTGTCATCCTATGTGTTGAATCCAACTTACTTGCCACCGGTTTCTTACCTAAAACCAAGAATCGTGTAGTATTACCTACAACGTCCTCGATTTGAGCCACTTGAATTGGTACCCCATGGATTTCGCTTGCAGTAGATGAGGCTATAGCTGCACTCTTGGCTTGTTCTGATTTACTTCCTAATTGGGAAATCACTTGGACAGCCTTCGATGTCGATGAAACATCCATTTTCTCAATTTTATGATCGCTCTCTGATTCGAGCTTCTTTAGAAACTTAGTGCATTGCGTCCACACTTGTGGATGTGAGTATATCCGTTCGATCTTGCTCAAATCTGTAGTTTGACAGATCAGATTGTGATGGATTGGCACAAATTGTTCAGAGACCACTTCAAAATCAGGTTTGGAATCCACCATCACAAACCAATCTCTCAAAAGATCGTACGTTTGAACAACTTGCCCATTACTGGAGTTTTCAAATGGTACAACGGAATAATCACATTGTCCATTCCCTATAGCCTCGAAACAGTCTGCAATAGTATTGGCAGGTTGGTAATTTATAGTTAGTGTATCGTCATCTGTTTGTAAGTTGTCAAACTTCATTCTTGCTGCTTGATGTGAATACGTCCCCGGAGGACCTAAATATGCCACTCGTATAACAGCCATGGCTTTAATCCTGAACTCTTTGAAGAGAAGACTTGTCGATGTTCAAAGTGAACCACAGATTTTTTTCAACATACCGATTTTTCAACTCCGGTTTCAAACCCGGTTTTCTACGTCACCAAAATTGTTCCTCTCTGGATACATCTTTTTATCATATGTACATAATTGTTCCGAGAACGGAGAATCCTTAGTTCTCCAAAGACTCCGCAGATGCAATCAATCTTTCAAGACTGAAATCCTTGTTACCCTCATTGAACTGCTGAACCAACTGGAGTCTTTCCTTACTGGCAGGTGTATCCTGTCCCAAACCTCCGTAGAACCGTTGTAGATTCATGAGAAGCAACTTGGCATCGTGAAGACTGACAGCAGCCTCTTTATCAACCTCTCCGTTCATCAAGACAAGTCCCTTTTCAGGCTCCAGCTCAGAATGGAATGCAATGGTGGTATGTGGACGAGCATATTCTTTATGCAACTGGTACTCTGCCAATGAAGTAATGATCACATGTGTAGTTTTTGGTCCTGCAAATGCCCATTGAATGAAGTGCATTTCTACAGGCGTAGCATTGGCCGGATCCTCGGTGGTGGCTGTATCTTCCGACTGTGCCTCATCGTGTGGGATTGGCAAGACAAATCTAGGCCATTTCACAGCATTTTGATACATACGATCAAATGTAGCACCAGGAACAGCAGCACATAGTGCTCTCTCCTTAGCATGGAACCGTGCACGCCAGATCAGTTCGATCTGCTTGGCATCCAACTCTTGCAACTTGTCAGTCTTTAAATACGATTCTAGAGTCTTGTATGGTACCTCCCCTGGTGCAGAAGCGTTCTTATCCACTGTACCGAGATCTTTCTTGGTACCTTTCTTCATCTCCAATGCAGCCTGCAACTTCTGAGCCTTCTGGTAGTCTTCCAACTCCTTGAGTGGATCAATCTTGCTGTATTTCTTACGAACACTGGCAATCTTATCCTTCATCTTCTCCTTGAGCTCTTCGGCACTTTTTAAACCTTCAGCATGAGCTTTCTCTTCGAGCTTGGCCTTGTACCGTGCCAAGATCTCCTCTTTGGTGTCCTTGGGTGTCTTTGATTGCAAAAACCGAACATTAACAGGTTGTGCGTACCGACGACTTCCTACTCTTCCCGAGGCCTTAACAACGCTTCTGACGGTGAACATGTAGACTAATGATCAATGATGAGTTGTAGAAGTGAAAAACCTCCGTGCACCAAAAAAATCATCTTTCAAAAAAAAAAAAACCTACCCCAGCACATGAATTTTTCAATGCCTAATCGGGAACGAGAAGTAAACATTGGCAATTAAAATACTTTAAGCGCAGTCTCAGAATTTCTTACTTCTTCACCAACTGTCCTTTCTGTGATGGGATCATCTACAAAATACTCAACTCCAACGGATATTCCGTCCCAGGATACGTTGAAGAATCCATTCATCGCTGATAGCAAGTATCGTCAAGGTACGCTTTACTTGATAGTTCTGCCAGCGATAGCAGGGATTTTCGTGCTGTACTGGCTGATCACTATCTACATGAAATGGCGAGCTAAGCAGCAGGCCAAGAACGCAACAGGTGGGTTTGATGAAATGTACCAACCTAAACTGGCGCAATCGAACCCGTTCATGCGAGATGATATTGAAAGATCGGTTGTTACACTATCACCATCGAATGGATCAAATGCATACGGAGTTAGCTATAAGGAGACTGGAGAATCTGACGAGAAGGTGAGAATGATGGACGAACATGATGCTGCAAACGTCTCGTCTGGTTCTATGTTGCAACTACACATGGGTGATGAGGTGTCTCCCGGTGTCAATAATGTCTTCTACTCGTTACCGGAGCCGGACCATGCAGCTACACAGACTTCACTATCGATGCCTAATAATCGTACTCATTTCCATCGCAAGACTCTAAGCAGCAATATTCTAGATGAATTCATCAACACAGGAGAGTTGCCAGCAGATGATCCAAACGACAATGACCAAGGATACGCAGAGACAGATAACGTGGAGAACCATTCGATGTTTGGTACTCAGAATGATTCTTACAATGCGGACTTGATGAGATCTCCATACGCAAGTCCAAGTCCTGTTAGAAGGGCACGTTATAATCCATTGTTGAACAGTCCAGTGCGGCAAACGCGGATCTATCATCAGACAGGCCAACCACAGACTCCAACGCGCGGAAACACGATCGGCTTCCCATCGCCAAGTCCAACACGAAGTGGATACGGCAGTCCAGTGAGGGGAGGCAGTCCAGTGAGGGGAGGCAGCCCAGTGAGGGGATACGAGAGCCCTAGTAGAGGAAGAAGTCCCACCCGTGGCAGCAGCCCAACCAGAAACCAATACTGTAGGCAGATAGTTTAATATATATTGATCTTTTGGTATTATTACATTATGATACACTTGCTGCCAGATTCATCAGACTCTTGAGATCCAGCAGGCTTAGAAGTAAGAGCAACACGAGCAGCCTCGGAAAACACTTCATTAACACCACGTTTCTTCATGGCCGAGCATTCCAAGTACCGGACAGCACCGATCTGTTTGGCCATTGCTAAACCTTGCTCATAACTAATAAGTTTCTTCAATTGACCATCGTTATTGTAGGCACTGGTACCCAACTGTTGTTGCTGTTGCTGTTGTTGCAATTCGACCGATCCTTGTGCTCCATTCGACTGTGCAGCCTCTTCTGTTTGTCGTAAATCCGCCTTCAAAGCCACCAGTATCATCTTCACTCCTTCACAATGCTCCAACACTTCACCGACCCATTTGGTCTTAACATTCTCTAAAGAGTCAGGAGAATCTACAGAGAAACATAGAATCACACAATTTGTGTCATTGTACGATAACGACCGCAACTTATCGAATTCTTCTTGTCCTGCAGTATCCCATAATGACAGCTGTACCTGTTGTCCATCGATAAAGATATCGTGAATGTAGTTTTCGAAAACAGTTGGTTCATAAACATGAGGGAAATAACCTCTCGTGAACACATTGAGAAGAGAAGTCTTACCGCATGCACCATCTCCAAGTATAACGATCTTCCTGCGAACAGGTTTACGCGATCCGCCACATGCAACCATGGTTATTGAATGTCTATCTGGGAAAAGGAAGTGTGGTTAATCAGGGAGAGTCGAAAATTGGGGGAGAAAAAATAAGTACCAAAAATAGTGGAGGGAGAAATTCTTCGGTGAGTCTGGGTGGCAGTACACGGAGAGACAATAGGGATGTAAATGGGGTTAAACGTGCGATTAGGGCCGATATGTGGGGAGACGAAGTGCATCTCAGGGATATATGAAGGATTTAAGTAGTTTGAGGCTACAGCGTAGATAGTCTTTTGGTGTAGATGGTATCAATAGCCGTACTTCCTCCCTCTCTGCCCACCCGTAGTGAAAATCCTCCCCTAACCTGCATATCCAGATTAGGCAAGCCAGGCCAGACCATGTTAGTAGAAAATATGTCTAATAGAAATAGACCAACTTTTCAGATGTCAAGTCGATGATGAGGAACAACGAGAAGAACATAAGGAATCCTCTGTATAAAGAGAAATAATGTGGAATAATATGCGTAGCTATGTAGATCTGGTAGATATAGTCTGTGATTTCAGCATGGCCTGGTTCAAGTTCTTCCCCCCCCAGGCTCAATAGAAATTTTTCACTTGCAAAAACTTTTCCTCGTATCCAACACACTATGTCTTCTTTAACTTCACAGTTGAAGGCGCTTAGTCTGACGCAGCGGCGGATGGTTTCGCAACTGGGACACTTGAAACCACCACAGGATTCGCAAAGCAATCAGAAAAGACTTGGTCGTGGTCCAGGTTCGGGCCATGGTAAGACTTCTGGTCGTGGTCAGAAAGGTCAGAAGGCCCGTGGTTCTATCCCTAACTGGTTCGAAGGTGGTCAGACTCCAATATACAAGATGTATCCTAAACGTGGATTCTATAGACACTTGAAGTTGGACTTGGCTGAGGTTCCATTGGTTCGGATTCAACGGTTTGTTGATGAAGGTAAATTGAAGCTCGATCAAGGTGAAGTTTTAACCATGAAGAAGATGAAAGAGTGTGGATTGATCAATGGTCCTATGAAAGACGGAGTTGCCGTGCTGGGCACGGGCGCTAAAGATTACAAGTTGAAGATTGCCATCGAGGCAACCAAGGCTACGAAATCCGCCGTTCAAGCCATCGAATTAGCAGGTGGTAAATTCACTTCACAGTTCTATTCCAGATATCTTGGATATAGAGCACACCATTCTCCTGACTGGTTCATCCGCAACCGTGGTTACCTCCCATTGCAGGCTAAACCTATTGCCAGAAGAGATATTGTTTTCTACTCGGACCCTGAGCGTAATGGTTACCTCGTTGACTCCGACTATGTGAAACAGATCAAGGTTGGTAGAAGTAAAGACTCGGTCAAGAAGGTCGCCACTAAGACCACACTCACTAAAGAGCTCGAGAAATTAGAAGGTAAGACCGAATGCGGTCAGTTGGGATTCGCAAATAGTGGAGTCTTCAAGTTGAGTGACTTATCGGCCTAATCCTCATGTATATATTCTTTAACACTTATTATTAGTCTATCTATGTAGTAAGACAACATATGCCATATCTCTTAGTAGAGATCTTCCAATCACCATCCTCTCGCATGATAGTTCAAGTTATCGTCGTCCCATCCATCCATTGAACTGCTCATGCTACCAGATTTCAGTGTCCGGACCTGTGCCCGTGCTTTCAGGTCCACCAATCTATCATCCACATACCCATCATCGTTGAAAACCAATCCATTCGTTTGGCTCCGATTGATATGACCACTCTTCGACCGAAGTAACTTCAACTTGTTCCCCATAATACCGTCTGCAATCATGTTTGAATTGTTCACAGACTTATTACCGGAACTGGCAGTAACTGTACTGTCGTCGTCTACCAACGAGGAACTACTATTGTGCTCCTCTATATTCTCATCAGGCTTATCAAAATCAGCATCACGTTCTTGCTGCCTAATTCCTTTCAACTGTGCATCCTGTCGGTTGTAAAACAATTTGTTCTCATTGTTAATCGAATCCATAAGTTTTAATGGCAACTCCTTCGATAACATTCTCAACCGTGTAGATTTAGGTGACATGTTGAGGCTATCAGAAGGAGAAAATACTCCCGAATGTGTATCTGCCCTAGACAGTTTAGGAGCAGGTTTCGGAACAACCACAACTTTATTACCTTTCGCATTCTCCATCTTGACCCTATTCTTCATGCTACCCGGTATATCAATAGATGAGGTACTGGTCTTTATAGACGAAGAATACTCAACATCAGTAGTTTGGGCACTTTCTGAATTGGCATCCGATTTCCTATGGTTACGCGATAATCGGAACTGATTATCTCTGTGCCTAGCCAGGGCCTGCTGTTGCAAAGACATTGTTGGTAAAAACATGTGTGTGGCTAAAGCCGTTGGAAGAAGCGTCGTGGCAGTAGGAGGAGCATTCGATTCATGATGCTGATCGTACTGATCCTCCCTAAGAGCATTTTGAGGTTTCCGATGATTAGAAAAGAATGATGCCAAAGATATACCCGATTTGGTCGTAGCCTTATCGGATGCGATCAAATCCTTAGCAGTGTTATTAGAAGATTGACGCATCAACAGATCTCTTGGATTTTCCGGTGGTAAGAACTTTGGAACAGTTGTGTTAATGTTTGTAGAAGAAGCAGTGGCTGGTGTATGATTCATTCCTAGCGCGCTTGTATTGATAGCATCATCAAGTTTGCGGATCGTGGGGTTGTACTTCTCCTTCGGACCATTGGAATACACCAGTTTTGGACTGTCCTTATGGTGAGGGTGATGCTGATTAGTTGGCAACGAGTGCTCCCGTTGTAGCTGTTGCTGGATCTTCCTCTGATGATCGGTGATGGGCGGTTTGAGAGCTTCTGCAGGTTCCCTAGTGTCCAAGAACAGTCCACTGAGAAGCGACTTACGACTCGTGAGAGTTTGCGTTTCAAGCTCTGTGCGAGGGTGCGAATGATGTATAACCCGTTTCTTTTCAAAGTCTAAAGCTGGCTCAACATGTTCCTGTAAGACGTTTCCGTCATCATCTTCAAATTCTGAATCATCACTTAGAGAGGACCAGTCTGAATCATCAGATATTTCGTCATCATCATCTTGGGCAGCATGATTGAAGAGTGCATTAGTCTTTGGAGCTGCGAATAGCGAAGTCTGAGACCGTTGGGTATCAGAACCTGGAGATGCCTTTTTCAATTTCTCATATAATTGCTTGGTCTGGTCGTCAGCTTGAACTTGATCTACCAAGGGCGAACGTTCACGGACCTTAGATTCGAGGTATGCAGTTGGTAGCGGGACTTTTTGATTAGTTGTGTGTTTTTCGGGTTGATCTTGATCGGTAAGATGAACCTGTTTATGTTTGTTGTCAGGCTCATTTTCATGTCTGTGCCCACTCGAGTCGGACGACGGTGAGTTGTTCAAATAGAAGACTCCCTTTCCCTTCCGTCTGTCTATGCTGGACTGCTGTCGTTGTAAATTGAATTCTGTAAGATGGGCAGGTGTCAGCGGAGACTGGTCACGTTTCTCTATCGGTGTTGATACATTTCTATCGGACTCACTATCGGTAACTTCCCGTGTGATCTCTCTTGTATCAAGTGTGTAAAGTGATTGTTGTGGTGGTTGCTTTACCTTCGCAATCGATGAAGCCTTCCGAGCAGCAGTGGCAGCAGTAGCGGCAGCATCTATCTCACGATGATCGTCAGTGGTAGAGATCTTGAGTAATGTGTTCAAATCGGACTTGTTGAAAGGTGCATTCATTAGCAGACTCCGATTCACAACACGCCAACTCATATTCTCTAACCTGGCACCGTTACACACATAGTCACTACTGTTTGCCAAAGTAGTCCAGAGTGTCATGACCGAGGCCAGATCAATAGGCGTTCCATTTCCAGCCTGTTGCTGTCGCTGTAACATTCCCAGAGTCGTCTTAGACAGTTCTAGGAATGGCGGCGGTCGCTTTCTTTCGTCTAGATACGTCATATTGGACCGGATCTACCAACAGAACAAATGTTGCATAAGAAACGAAGTAAAGCTTGGGGCGTTTAGTTTAACGAGGCCTATTTTTTTTCTGAGGGAGTGAATGTATTTAGGGGCTGGAGATGGATTGGGGTTATGGGTAATGATATCTATGACAAGTTAGTGATATTCAACAGTTCTGTCAGCTTGTGAGGCAATGGCACTCTATTACAAATACTATGTACTATACGATACTATATGTCCCCCGTTGCCCCCAAAACTCTACCACCGGAGTTTATCAGTAACACAGATATCCGCACGAACGGAGGGTTCGCAAAAAATATTGAAAAAAGTATGACCTTATTGTGAGCCGCACGGATAATCATAGAGGGAGCGGGTTAAAAAGGGATTGCGATAATATCCGAGAGGGATTGATTAGGAAGAGAAGATGCCACTAGGACAGTTTTTGCAGCAGGGAAAGAAGGGCTTCACTGGATTGAACCGGAACGGTTTGTTCCTGTTGTTCTTCAGGAGCAGAGTCTTGCCCCTTGAACGATTGGACGAACTCCTGGGCCTCGTCAGCGTCTGCCCCGTTATTATCGTCTTTTGCGTCTCCAGCGTCATATGCAGGCATCTCGTCATCATCATCGTTTCCGTCTTGCTCATATGCAGGTGAGATCTCTTCATCATCATCATCATCATTTCCATTGACCTCGTAACTAGGGGAAGCATCCTCTTCGTCAGCTTGATCGGGTATCTGTTTCACCAACTCTTGCATCTCTTGCTTCTGCTTATCGGCATCACTAACAATCTTAGTCAACTGATCCAATTTACCCTGGTCCAGTTGAAGCCAATCATTCTGAATACCAACCAACTTCTTCAACTCTTCTGTAATCTGTTGTCTCAATTCTGTGGCTTTACCCATTTGCGTCTGCAACGACTCGACCATCTTGGTCAACCCAGTCAATCTTTCAATCAATTTTTTCGGTTCAGGAAGGTTCTTTTGCAACTCCGTATTGATCCTATTGACCTTGGTGAAATCGGCAAGATTCTTCTCTTGTAACGATTGTAACAGCGAATACTTGGACACCAACGTGGTCAATTCGGTAGGAATCTCTGAACTAGAACCTCCGCCTGACACTTGGTTCACTATACTGTTCAATTGACGTTCCTTCTGCTCTGCCAGCCTCGATCGTTGAACCTGACCAGAATTCTCGCCTTCACCTTCCGGTGAGAGAATACTCGATAACTTTGCAATGAACCTCTTATCAAAAATGTTTCGTTCTTTCCAAACGTTTAAAACACGCAAGTATTTTCCTAGCAGGTGTCTCTTCTTAGCCTCGTCTCCTGCACACTCTCTATCGACACATTCTCGCATTATCTTCATCGCCTTAGGTAAAACTTTCACAAACTCTTGTAAGAATCCTCTGAACTTGCGTTCATTCTTCTTGGCGAGCTGAACGAGGTCGTTACAAAGGTAAAAGTAGAGCAAACTGCGTTGAGGATCCTTTTTCACCAAAGCTTGTAACGAAGCGAGCCACAGAGCAACAATCTCCTTGTGATATCTATAGTGGAACAGGCACCACTGGGATGTGGCCTGGATCGATTGTTGTGTTTGATCGAGTCGTTCAAACTTCTCCTTGGCCTTTTGTGGTGAGAAAGACATCTATATGTGGAAAGAAAGAAGTAATGAGAACCGGGTAAAGATTTATTTTTCACCGGTTAATATTGAATTGCCGGCCTTTTTTTCGAATTTCTTCCCCATCAACATTACACGTTTCTTTCTAGGAAGAGAATCACTTCACGCGCAATGGCAGATAAATTCCCAGAAATCGACGACGTTGCATTGGACACGACACCAACAGGTGGCAATTTCCTTGCCAGAGAGAAGGAGATTGTCGGTGATGAGTTTGCTACTGCAGACGATAAAGTTGTGGCAGAGGACGACGATGATGAGTTTGACGAGTTTCAAAGCGAGCCTGCTGGAGATAAGGTTGAGGAACCAACAGTTGCAGCAACATCGTCTGTGAGCAATGATGCCTCTGAGGCCATCAATAAGTCAATTGACGAATCCACAGCTAAATTTGGTGATCTGAATCTGGACGACAGTGAGAAAGTTAAAGAATGGAGAGCTGAACAAGATACTCGAATCAAAGCCAGAGACGAGGTTTCATTGAAGAAACTAGCTGAGTTGAAGAAAGAGGCACAGAAAGCTACCGATGACTTCTACGAGAACTACAACACGAAAAAGGAGGAGAATATTGAGACTACCAAGAAGCAAGAGGAAGAGTTCCTCGCCAAGAGAGACTCATTTTTGGGTGAAGGTACTGTTTGGGACCGAGTTACAGAGCTATTGAAGCTGAACAAGAACTCTGATGCTATTGATGAGGCTAACTATAGAGACAAGACGCGGTTCAAGGAGATCCTTCTGTCTCTGAAGGGTAAAGAGGATGTTCCAGGAGCTGGCGGTGTTTCACAGTGAGCTCGAATCGAATCAGCCGAATCAACCATATACATGCATCTATATATACACATACGTACATTATATATAGACATACCCGCCCGGCGCCGGTGATATCGTGTCAATGCTACTACCACTATTACTACTACTACTACTACTACTACTACATAATCTATTATTAACATCCCCTGCACCATTCATCGACTTCACTTCCAATATGCTTCCATATTTGGCATATACCTCCCGGTTCCCAGAGACTAACAACTTTTCACCCCCACCCGCTTCGGGTTGCCCCTCCTTTCATTCATTATCTGTAACTCTCACCCCCCCTCTACCCTCTCTGTCCCCCACTCCCACGCCCCAAATTTTTTTTTTCAATATTGCGATTATCTCACCCCTCCCCTCACTTCCTTTTTCTCTCCCCTTAGAAACAGATCCTTTTTCTCTGATATCCATCATGAACGGGAACCAGGGATACCAACAGATGCTGTCACAGCAACATACAGCATCTAATGGCGTTTCTGCAGAGGATAGGATTCAATTCATCAATCTGGTGGTTGCTTCCATCGCTAGAATGCAAGGATCAGGATTCAATGATGCCAAGACCAGGCCTATCGTTCAAGACTTTGAAAAGTATGCATTTAACAATTCTCCAAGCAAATCGAAGTATGTGGGTTTTCTCAAGCGTAAGATTGCTTCCATAACTCAGGTGAAGAAGAATGCTATGGGTAGGCAGCGCCAGGCCCAGCAGCAACAGCAGCAACAGGCCCAGCAGCAACAGGTTCCGCAGCAGCAACAACAGCAGGTTCGTCAGCAGAGGCAGCAGTTTCAACAACCACAACAACAGCAGCCTAAGTATTTGAGTCCTCAACAACAGTTTTCAACGATGCAACAGTATCAGATACCCAATGTTGGTGGCCAGCAACCCATGCAATCACAACAGCAACCTCAATCCTACCAGATGCCCATTAACGGAGCCACAGGATCCAACATGATGAGACCTCAACAACAGCCTCAGCAGCAGCAGCCTCAACAACAGCAACAACAACAGGCTCCTTCGAATTCATCTGGTTCGTCCTCTTCGTCTCAGAAGATCGATCTACAGAACGTTGTCATTCCACAGCCTCTGCTTGATAGACTGCCACAGGTCTTCCCCAAGAATCTCAACACTTGGAGCCAAATCATGCCCTATTTCCGGCATCGTAATTTGACTCCAAAAGATTTGGCCACCATTAAAGAGGTTTATGGCGTCCATCATCATCTGTTTAAGGCACGCCAAATGGCTCGTCAGAGACAACAGGCAAGCCAACCCGTCGTTCATCAGGCTCAGCAACCTCAACCCCCGCAGCCACTGCAAAAAGCTCCTCCTCCATCCCCAGGCCAAATTCTGATGATGCAACAGAACCCTGCTCAACGAAATCAATCGATCCCACAGCAGCAGCAACAACAGCAGAGGCAGCCACAGCAGCAGCAGCAGCAGCAGCAGCAACAACAACGGCAGCAACAGGCACAACCCCAAGTGCAACTGCAGCCGCATCAGCAACAATCTCAACAGTCTTCGAGTTCTCAGCAACACCAGCGTATGGCCCCTACTATCACTGAACAACAACTGCAGGTTTACAAACAGCAGGCCTTACAGATGATCAAAAACATGCAAGCAGCTGGCAAGTTACCTTCCAATTTGACCAGAGAACAGGAGAATGCCTATGCTAAGAAATACCTTTATCATGTCCTCAGTGCGAAGCAGAAACAACAAGTTCAGCAGCAACGACAACGCCAGAATGTACAGCCTCCACAATCGCAGTCTCAGCAAAACCAATCTGTACCAGTTCAGAGACGTGCACAACAACCTCAGCAACAGAGACAACCTCAACAGCCTCAACAGGTTGCTCCTCAGCAACTTCCTACAAACCAAAATCAATGGTATGGCCAAGGTCAAACCAACCATAAAAACAACTCGTACCAAACTGGTATTGGTGGTGATCAAATGCACACCAATGAAAAGCATAACATGCTTGTGCCAAGATTGTTCAATGGTGTGCATGCCACTGAGAACGATTGGAATCGGTTGAAAGCGATCTATCATGAGACTGCCGCTGCTCCGATCAATTTGAGGGATATGACTGACGAATTATCAGACACCGATAAGCAAACTATTCTTCGTATGGTTTCTCAATGTCAGCAGTTGCTCATGATTACCCAGACTGTGATTGTTCCGAACTTCTACATGTTGACGCATAGTTATGATGGTACCAAGAAATTGATATACTCCGAGTTGATGTTACGTCAGATCTTGGAGAAGTTGAAAACGAATGGTCGCTTCTATACATCTGTTGACCTGCTGACAAAGATCCAAAACCAGATTACCAGGTTCTTGACCTACGTCAAGGAACAGCATAACAAGCTTGTCAAGGTTCAACAGAAGCAGCAACAGGCTCAACAGCAGATGATGGGTCAGACGTTCCAAAATGTTGCTCCACAGCAACAGTCTCCGGCAGACATACAACAAAGACGGAATTCACAGCGTCAATTGCAACCAAACATGGGAGTGACAAGTGCAAGTGGAAATGTTCAACAACAACAACAACAACAGCAACGTATGGGTGTCGCAAATGGTAACATCAATACCGGCTATGAACAGACTACTGTTCAGCAACAGTTCCAAAAGCTGGCACAACAACGTCAAACTTCACAAATCGTTCTTCCTCCGTCTGGTCCTCCTCAGATGATGAAAGGTGTTCAGTATCCACCACAGACAGGTTTTTCGCCTGTGATTCCATCGCCTGCATCTCTTGCTGGTAGTGCTACTTCTGCTAGCAATGGCGCACCAGCTGCTGCCCCTACAATGCAAACTTCGCGCCGTTCGATGGCTCGTAGAAGGGAACCACGTACAAACTCCACAAGAACACGTACTACCACATCTCCTAGTGCCACTAAGGCCGCTACTCCAATATCTCAGGAGGTTCAATCTCTACTCAAGGAGAATGCAGATGTGGTTGCACAGCAAGCATCTGCCATAATCCACTTTGATCAGGCAAGAATGCAAAGACGTGAACTTGCATCGCAGGATGCCTCTAAATATTTGCTGGCTACACTCGCTGACACTCTAAACCTTCCCGAGGAGGAACAAAAGATTCTCCACAAATCGCCAAACTCTGAAAAACACACCAGAACGAACTCTGGTAACACGGCCAACTCGAAGAATGGCGGTAAAGTGTTGACACCATCAGCCGTGTTGACAACACCGTTACCATTCAGTATGAAGACGCCTGGTTCTAGTAAAATGTTCACCGCTACGCATGGGGCTCAGAATGGTCTGAAAGATGCAAAGTGGACAGCCAAAATCAGATCGGCTTGTGTATCTGAAGCATTCGATGGACTTGTTCCTTCTATTCCTCGTGAAATGGAAAGAAAACGACTCGCTGGCTCTGAACTTGCATCTCTCATCTATCCAACACCACCGGACGAACCAAACAAGAAACGCAAATTCAACGATACTAAGTCCGAGCGTTTGGAGGCAGATGCTTTTTGGGATTTCGATAAAGTCCAAGCCTAATTTACATACTATAATTATACAATTCGTTGACTTTAACTATACTTTTAGATGCAGATCAAATCTATTTACACGCCAAAAATAATTTTTCAGATCTTTCTCGATTGCCCCCTCGCCTTTCTTATCAGTTAAAGCATGAAGCAGGAAGATTTGAATGATATGGTCGATGTTGATGGATCAAATTCCGACTATGATGATGATCTCGGTGGTGGCTTTATAGTGAATGATCCTGATCTACAAAAGAGACCGAGGAAAAGAAGAAGAGCTAGAAAGAACGTTTCATATCAGGAAGGGTCAGATGGTGACGATAAGGAAGATTCGGATGCCGATTACAAGGAAGAGGTTGCGGACTACGAAGAGGATAACTATGAAGAGGACGATGATGATGAGATTGTGGTGATAAGCTCACGGTCACTCTCGGAGGATGAGAAGAAGATTCCGGAAGGTACATCGTCTGCGAAGGCTATAGTGATTGACGGGGAGGATGGCCCCGATGCGGATGAAGACGATGTTCCGCTCGCTGCAAGAAAGAGAAAGACCCCTGCAAAGAAAGGTTCTACTAAGAAACGTAAGCCTCGAAAGAAGAAGGAGGTGAAGCCGAAGCTGACTGTGTTTGAGAGACGTACCAACAGGCTCTTTGAATCGCATCCGGAGTTGAAAGATACATTTGAGAAGCTTGAAAAGACGTCTGTGCGAACCATCGAACGGGCTGTTCAGCCCGAAGGGCTCGCATTGAACATGTTACCATTCCAGTTGGAAGGATTGCACTGGATGATTGCGCAGGAAGATAACGAGGTGTACAACGGTGGTATCCTTGCCGATGAGATGGGTATGGGTAAGACCATCGAGATGATCTCTTTGCTTATGAGTGATCGTGAAAAGACTCCAAACCTGGTGGTGGCACCTACGGTTGCATTGATGCAATGGAAGTCTGAGATCGAGAACCATACGGGCAATGCTTTGAAAGTTGTACTGTTTCATGGTGCGTCTCGTGCAACCTCTCTGGAAGAACTAGAAGGTTACGATGTGATCTTGACTTCCTATGCTGTAGTCGAGAGTTCTTATCGAAAGCAACGGTATGGATTTCAACGTCGTGGACGGAAAGTCCGAGAGAAGAGTCTATTGCATCAAAAGCATTTTTATAGAGTGATTTTGGATGAGGCTCATAATATCAAGGATAGAACCAGTTCTACTGCTAAGGCTGCAGATGAGCTGTGGTGTGACAAGCGTTGGTGTCTTACAGGTACTCCATTGCAGAACCGGATTGGTGAGTTGTATTCTTTGATCAGATTCCTGGATTTACAACCATTCTGTGAATACTTCTGCACCAAGTGTCCATGTCGATCTAAAGTTTGGGATTTCCCTGACTATAGAGTCTGTGCACAGTGTGGGCATGCGCCGATGTCACATATGAACTTTTTCAACCATTTCATGTTGAAGAACATCCAAAAGTATGGTCTGGAGTTTGAAGGTAAAGAGGCATTTCATAGACTTCAACTGCTGTTGCGTCAAATCATGCTGCGTAGAACTAAAGTGGAGCGTGCGGATGATTTGGGACTGCCTCCAAAAATCGTGGAAATCCGAAGAGACTACTTCAATCCCGAAGAGAAAGATCTGTATCAGTCATTATACACGGACTCTAAGAGACAGTTTGATGACTACGTGGCTGAAGGTGTTGTTTTGAACAACTATGCCAACATTTTTACGCTGATCACTCGTATGCGTCAACTGGCTGACCATCCGGACTTAGTTTTGAAAAGAATGAATCCTAGTAAATTGGATGAACAGGCCTCCAAAGATCTTATGGCTGGTGTCATCGTTTGCCAGTTATGTGATGATGAGGCAGAAGATCCGATTGAAAGTAAGTGTCATCACAAGTTTTGCCGGATGTGTATCAGTGAATACGTGGACGGGTTTGAAGGTGATGGGCATGCTTTAACTTGTCCTGTTTGTCACATCGGGCTGAGTATTGACCTTGAGCAACATACAATCGACGTTGAGCCTGTTGAAGGCAGCAAGAAGGCCAGTATTGTGAACCGAATCAATATGATGGGCAAATGGAGAAGTTCTACAAAGATTGAAGCTCTTATGGAAGAGCTTTACAAGTCACGGTCGGATCGGAAAACTACGAAATCGATTGTATTCTCACAGTTCACGTCGATGCTTGATTTGGTTGAGTGGAGACTGAAAAGAGCAGGGTTCCGTACAGTCAAGTTACAAGGATCTATGACTCCAAGTCAAAGACAATCATCAATCAAGTATTTCCTTGAGAACCCAGATGTGGAGGTGTTCTTAGTTTCACTGAAAGCCGGAGGAGTGGCATTGAACTTGGTCGAGGCCAACCAAGTGTTTATTATGGATTCGTGGTGGAACCCCGCATTAGATACTGGTCAGGCAGCTGATAGAATTCATAGAATCGGCCAGTTCCGTCCTATTCGGATTGTCAAATTGGTGATAGAAGACAGTATAGAATCCCGGATTATCGAATTGCAGGAAAAGAAAGCCAACATGGTCAAGGCTACATTGGATAAAGACCAGGCTGCTGCAAACAGATTGACTCCGGCAGATATGCAGTTCCTTTTCAATAATTAATAGATTATATTATCTCTTAAGCGATGCTCCTCGGTCTTGACCGATGCCGGTGTCCGGATGCACATGCAAGCACCCCACCAAAATTTTTCACTTCATCCCCCAACTTCATGACTCATGAACGGCTGTCAAAGTGAAAAATAATTTTAAATCCTTATCCGCTTAACTTCTTTCTTAGTAAAAGATGCCATTTCCATTAATTCCGTACTTCACTGCGGACAAGAAGGTTTGCCCTAAGCTTTCACTTGTTGGCCAAGTGATACTTGAATTCACTCCTGGTACAACCACTACAGCATCTATTAAGGATGTCTGTACCACTGGTATCTTCGACACTAATCTCGATTACAAGTCAGATTCGATCGATGAGGAAACCATCGAACAATTGTTGGAGTTGTACAACAGTGGAGTTGTGAACGTGTTTGCACCAACCGAAGTTGCCAAGAAGATCGCTGAAAAGATCCCTAACGCTAGACTTGTCTATAAAGTTGAATCTGTTGAAGAAGCATCCAAGTTGGAGTCCTCTAAGGAATCACCTGTTAAAGTTGCACTGACTACTGTGCCAAAATCTGCCGATGAGATCAAATCTTTCACAGATAAGATTGTCTTTGTTTACTTCTTGGATTCTGCTCCAACTGATGAACAGATCGAATCATTTATTGATGCCCAAGCTACCTTGGTTGTCAATGCTAAACAGTTGACCACCAAGTACGACGAGGATGTCGCAAACACCAAGTCTGCCATCGGTAAATACATCTATCCAAAGTTGACCACTGATCGTGACGATGGTCTCTACACCACTGTCGTTACCAATTCTCGTAACCAACTGTTGGGACTCGTCTATTCTTCTAAAGAATCCATTGCCGAGGCTCTTAAGAATAAGGCCGGTGTCTACCAATCACGTAAGCGTGGTCTTTGGTTCAAGGGTAAGACTTCTGGTAACACACAGGAACTTTTGCGTGTTGACCAAGACTGTGACGGAGATGCACTCCGTTTCGTTGTCAAGCAGACTGGTGACGGTTTCTGCCACGAAGGTACCAACACTTGCTTTGGTAACCTCAAAGGTCTTTCTCACTTAGAGAGTGTGTTGAAGGACAGATTGGAGAACGCTCCTGAAGGTTCCTACACCAAGCGTCTCTTTGATGATGAGAAGCTTCTTGCTGCTAAAATCAAGGAAGAAGCAGATGAAGTCATTGAAGCTGAGAAGGCTAACGATATTGCATGGGAAGCTGCTGATGTCATTTATTTCGTTCTTGCCAAGTGTGCCAAGAACGGTGTCTCTCTTGCCGATGTTGAACGTAACTTGGACACTAAGGCCTTGAGAGTCACTAGACGTAAAGGTGATGCCAAGCCACAATATATTGAGAAGAAGGATGAGAAGCCAAAGCCTGAAGCAAAGAAAGCCGATGAGATCGATCCTGATGCTCCAATTGTGATGTCCAGAATTGACACTGCCACTGCTTCCTCTGCTGAAGTCAAGAAGGCTCTTGAACGTCCAATCCACACCTCTGCTGATATCATGGGACTCGTCGTTCCAATTATTGAGAAGGTTAAAGCTGAAGGAGATGCAGCTCTTGTTGAATTGACTGCCAAATTCGACCGTGTTCAAGTCGAATCCCCAATCTTGTCTGCTCCATTCCCAGAGGAACTTATGCAAATCACCGATGAAGTTAGAGACGCTATTGACTTGTCCTTTGATAACGTCAAGAAATTCCACGCTGCTCAGTACAAGAAGGGTACCATGAGCGTCGAGACCAGACCTGGTGTTATCTGTTCACGGTTCGCTAGACCTATTGAAAGAGTCGGTTGTTACGTCCCAGGTGGTACTGCTGTCTTGCCATCTACTTCCCTCATGTTGTCTGTTCCTGCTGTTGTTGCTGGATGTAAGGATATTATCTTTGCTTCTCCTCCAGGTAAAGATGGTAAACTTGCTCCTGAAATTGTTTATGTTGCCCACAAGGTTGGTGCTAAGTGCATTGTCCTTGCTGGTGGTGCACAAGCTGTTGCTGCCATGGCTTACGGTACCGAGAGTGTTCCAAAATGTGACAAGATTATGGGACCAGGTAACCAATTTGTCACTGCTGCCAAGATGTTTGTCTCTAACGACTCTGGTGCTATGACTGCCATTGATATGCCTGCTGGACCTTCTGAAGTTCTTGTTATTGCCGATAAATATGCTGATCCAGACTTTGTCGCTTCTGATCTTCTTTCACAAGCTGAACACGGTGTTGACTCTCAAGTTGTTCTCGTCGCTATCGATTTGACCGATGAACAGATCGATGCAATCGATAAGGCTACCGATGAACAAGCAAGAGCATTGCCACGTGTTGAGATTGTGAGAAAGTGTATCTCGCACTCCACTACATTCAAGGTCAAGGATTATGATGAAGCATTCAAGCTCTCTAACGAGTATGCACCAGAGCACTTGATCTTGCAAATTAAAGACGCTGAGAAATATGTCGATCTTGTCGATAACGCTGGATCTGTGTTTGTTGGTGCCTATTCTCCAGAATCATGCGGTGATTACTCGTCTGGTACGAACCACACGCTTCCTACCTATGGTTACGCTAGAATGTACTCCGGTGTTAACACTGCTACTTTCCAGAAATTCGTTACTTCCCAGGCTTTGACTAAAGAGGGACTTAAAGAGATCGGATTCGCCGTTATGGCACTTGCCAAGATCGAAGGATTGGATGGTCACAGAAATGCCGTTAAGATCCGTATGCAGAAGCTCGGTTATTTGCCAAAGGGTTTCCAGTAAGCGGAGAATCCTGTATTAGACAAAGATTTATAAATAAATAGTAAATCGTTTATTTCATATGACGCCATAGAAGAAGAAGATATGGGGGTCCTTTTTTGTTCTTTTTTTGGTACACTACTAAATTTAGATCAAAAAATGAAATCTAAGGGTAAAAAAATAGAATTTAAATGCAGACAAGAGCGCAGTTGGAGTGCGGGGGAGAGTAGAAAGAAAAAAAAAAGTTTGTTGATTTGTAAACAGTGATTCTTCTCGGAATGGCACGCTGGTCAACATTTCTATCGCTGCTTTTTGCAGCATTGTCGACTGTAATGCTTGTTCTATGCAACATTGGATCGTTCAAGAAAGCTGCAGGTATTGATTCGATCTTTATATTGGAATTTAATTTTGCCAAGCTGAACCTTAGCAGTGTTGTGACATCTGTTCCATCAGAATATTCAAGTGAACTATCGGCATTGCAACAGATCTCTGTGACAGATCTTGGATTGTCAGAGATCTATACGTTCTCAATGTATGGATACTGTCGAGGAGCGACAATGACAAACCAAACCAAGACATCAAAGGTTGTGTTTGATCAAGACTTTGAGGTGTCCACTTGCACATCACCTAAACCAATGTACTATTTCAATCCATCTGAATTCATTGTGGATGAAATCAGTAATGCCGTTGGGTTCCAATTCTCAAGTGATAATGTGTCATTGCCTCCAAAAGTGGAAACGTACGTGAAGACTGAGAAATACGTCTCGAGGGTCACATATATCACGTCTTTGATAGCTATAGTGTTGAGTTTCCTCGTGTTTATCATTGGATTGCTGTTGGTTATTTTCAGGCGCGGTTACTTGGTGGCACATCTAGGCTGGATCGAATCGGTAGCATTCTTGGCAGCCATCGTCGCTTCGGGCTGTTCTACAGGTATGGCATTGTACATCAAGAAAGCGTTTAACGATGCGGCAGATAAGTATGGAATAAGCGCCGAGGTTTCAAGAAACTATATGATTCTAACGTGGCTTGCTGTGCTTCTCACTCTGATAGCTGCCATTTTGCTTGGATGCTGTGGATGCTGTGGATGTTGCGGCGGCACACGTAGACGCAGAGCAAAGAAGCAGCAAGAAAGCTACGAATCACAATACTCGCAACCATATACTGCTCCACCGCAACAGCAGCCGTATTACCAACAGTACAACAATCGTTACTAATGTATATTAAATGGACATCAATGGTCATCTTACTCTCATTATTTTCACTTACCCCGCATTATTTATCTCCCCATAAAATGGTCATTGGTAATCCTTCCAATTTATACGTTGATGAGACGACGTGTTTTTGTTGAGCTGATTGTCAGTTTGTTTGTACTGATACTATTGATTTTGTGCAATGCTGGTTCTACGGGGAAATCATCAGCACTTGGCACGATATTTCTGGTAAAATTCAATGTTGCCAATCTGAAATTGAAAAATGTCATTAGTGGTATACCATCTATATCAAGTATACCTGTCACAGAATTGAAGTTACCTGCTGTCTACACGGTTTCAATGTATGGATACTGCGAAGGAGTGACGAGAACAGACGATGAAACTGCAAAGAATGTAGGGTTCGATGAAACACAGTCTAACTGTACGTCACCAAAGGGACTGTATTCTTTCAATTTTTGGCGAGTTCTTGCGACTGATTTGCAAAGAGTAACAGGTGTTGAGGTCTCTTGTGACAGCGATGTGGATCTTCCAAGCGACCTCACACACCTGTTTCCAAACCCATATCGTGCAACACAGCTGACTGGTGCAATCTACGTCACATGTATCTTGGGTATAGTACTGACCGCACTATCGTTGATATTACTGTTATTACGAGTGGTCCGTCCAAAGAACCAATGGACAGCAGCACAATTCTTCCTTCTTTTCTTGATAATGGCCGATCTCTTGACAATGAGTGCCTGTTCCACCTTTGTGCAAACACGCACAGTGCAAACTATGAACAACTACTATGCTACTTATGGAATTCGTGCCACATATTCAAAACCCTACATGGCGCTCTGCTGGCTTGCATGCTGCCTCTCTGTTGTTATATTTGTCGTTGAGACCACCGTTTGCTGTGGGTGGCTTCAAGAAAACGACTCGGATACAAAGAAACACGACAACACACTCACAAGTGAAGATACATCTGACTCATTTATGGTGCCTCCTCCTGCGTATGACCCTAATACTGCGAATGACCTCATTTAGTTTCGAACTGACGCACTCAGAAAAAAAAAAGAAAAGAAAAGGAATTATTATGTCTGTAAAAAGAAATTATGTGGGGATCGGCTGTTACCCCCCTGAAACGACCCCTGACTATTTGACCCTGCATGCTCCCTAAATAAATCTTAACCTCAACTTAGATACATTTTCTTTCTGCACACAATCTATGCTACGACGTGTTTATGTGCAACTTTTCTTTACAATAGTGACATTGATCTTGTTGATCTTGTGTAATGCAGGGTCTACAAGGAAATCTTCAGGGCTCGATTCAATCTATATTATCAAATTCAATATCGCCTATCTAAAGATGGATTGGGTATTCGGAAGTGTGACAGACCTTTCGGATAAATTTGTTACAGATTTGGATATGCCAGTGGTTTATACTGTGTCAATGTATGGATACTGTGAAGGAGTGACAAGAACAGATGATAAAGATGCGATATCGGTAGGGTTTGGTGATCAATATTTGAATTGTACGTCACCTAAGGCTTCATATGCTTTCAATCCATGGCAAGTTCTTGCCAACGACGCTGCAAGGGCTACTCGGATTGAAGTTCCTGCAGGGTATGTGTTTGTTCCAGACGATCTGGAAGACATGTTCGGTAACCCATTCCATGAATCAAGGCTTCCCCAAACTATTTATGTCTCATGCATACTAGGTATAGTGATGACAGTCATTTCGGCAGCTTTCCTCGCGTTGCGGATCGTTGAGGATAGATATCGCTGGAATGAACTCCAATTCTACTTTTTCTTTTTGACAGCATTGGACATTATAACAATGTCTGCAGCTTCTACAGTCTTGCAAGTTGGTTCCGAACAGAGCGTCAATGAGCTTTCGGATGTCTATGGAATTACTGCAAGATACTCCAGACCCTATCTGGCAATAGCGTGGGTTGCGGCCAGCCTTTCATGGCTGATATTTTTCTTTGAAATAAATGTTTGTTGCCATGACCCAATGTATCACTTACATCATACGACTCGTCAAGCACAGACTCCGGTGCAATCTCCACCGCCAACTGATAATATTGGTGTCGACTTAACAACCTACGATCATCATAGTGACGCTGAATCTTACCACATCGACATTGAACCTGCAAGAGGTGAAATAACGCCACCTCCACCTTATGAAGAACCAGGGTCATTCGCCCATTCAAAAAAAATTGGACCTTAATTCAAAGAACATATTGCATGAGACACGTTCCCTATTTACAATACGCCCAAAAAAAAGAAATTTTTATGACCCTAGATAGATACTTAAAAACGACCCTTTTCATGTAATTGACTTTTGTTTGCACCCTTGATTTTTTCCCCCGTTCGTCTTGTCCCTGAATTCACACCCAAATTAGGAAACCTTGCGAAAATGGTCTTCAATTATGTTAAAAAGTCGCTTGTCTTAAACCCCGTATGCCACCTCATATCGTTGATATTCATATGTTTATGTCATGCAGGGCTGTACAGCAAATCAGCGGGACTCAATTCAATCTACCTGTTTCAACTAAATATGGCAGATATCAATTTTGACACCGTTGTTACAGGCTATTCAGAAACAACCATGAAAAATATCGAATTGCCTGTGTCGTATTCGGTCTCGATGTACGGATATTGCCATGGAGCAGCTACAACAAGCGACAAAGGTTCTGCCACAATTGGACTCCAGCAAAATTTCCATCCAAGCTACTGCAGTCCTACTAAACCCGAGTATTCATTTAATCCCTGGTTGGTTTTTGCAACAGATATAGGAGAATCCTTGGGAGTGGAAATAAAGGAGTATGATATTAATATGCCTGATGTGGACAGTTTTTTGGCAAATCCATTCGACGTGGGTCTCCTTCATAACAAAATGATCTACATATGCTCTTTGATCTCGATTATCCTGGATTTCGTGGTGATTTGTCACATGCTTATCATTATTATTAAAGATCACATTGTTTATGTTGGTATTATTCCCATATTAGAGCTTTGCAAGTTGGTGGCAGTGATTCTCTTTTGTGGTTACTCGACAGTGTTTTCTATTGGTGTCAAAAATGCCTTTAACAACTCTTACGCTGAATATGGAATCCGTGCCCAGTATTCCATAGCGTATATGGTTCTGTCCTGGCTTGCACTCTTTTTCACCCTGCTGGGACTTTTGCCATACTTCATTGATTTCAGCCGTCCTGGATCATGTGGTTGTGGTTTTGGGATTCACCCTGTTGCAAAATCTGAGACGGCTCAGGATTTGGAAGGCCGGTTCTTCCCGGGCGGGAACGAAGGGAGAAATCCAGAAAATCCTTAATAGCAGAGTCCGCCCCAATTAAATAATTTCCCCCTGCTAAGTATCACACCATTCTTTATCAATGTCTGCACTTTTACCATTCCATCTATTGACCTGGGGCTATGACTTTGGTTCAACATCGTTCCACACGTTCATTGGCTCTATCGCTGCATTGAACACTTTGAAACGTCGAGACTTCGGTGCTTTCCAAAATAAGGTGTTCCCATACCAATTCTGGACTCAGACGTTGGCTCCTGGTGTCATTGCACTGACGGCTCCTTACACCTTGACTCCAGTGGCTATCGGTCTGTTGGCTACTTCTTCGATTGGTGGGTTCTTGGATCTGGTTCTTGCCGAGCCTAAATGCAGAGCCATCAAGAAGAAACGTGACGCTATCACCGACAACGTTTACAACGGAGACGATGAAGCTGCCAAGAAGAGCGGTGATTTGGACGGTTTGAACAAAGAGTTTGGCAAATGGCACTCCGTGAGTCTGTTATTCAATGGTACTTCGATCATCACCATTACCGCATACGCATGGGTTATCAGTAAAGGATTGCTTGCCCTGCCAAAATGAGACTACTAAATTGATGAAAGCGTTGCTTGTATATACAGAATAATTACGTAAAGATTGGACCAATTACCAGTTTGTCTACCAATTTGGTGGCAATATCAAGGCCGCAACATGCTTTGGTGACCGCTCCGTGGCTAAAAGATCGTAGTTTAATGCAGAGTATCGGGTATCTGATGTTTCAAGACTTATTCCAAGCTCGTTGAAACTCTCGCGGGTCTTCGGCGACACCATTCTCGATTTCTTCCCCAGTCCTAGCACCAACAACTCCGGTTTCGGATAGATAGCCTTCAGAAGTTCTATGATTTTCGGATCTATGGTCAATATAACGCCGTTCTTCTCCAACTTGCAATCTTTCATGTTAACTTCAAAGATCTGATTGTTCAGCAACAGGCAGCCAATAGGCTCTCCCTGCTTGTTCGGCGACCGTATCACTTTCATGTTCGAAAAGATAATTGAATCCTTAGATATCATCTCTATATTGTTCTCTGGCTTGGCCAGTCCTGCAAATATATCGTAATCATCCAGATGAGTTCCAAGGTTGGCTCCTTGGTACTCCATATTCCGCTTCACAAGGCTCGCAGACAGTCCACCATCGCTGCTGTTGTATCTTATTTGAGCTGCTACTCTGTTTATCGCAGCTCTCTCAGCCCTGACACCTCCAACGACACCGTTTCTCAGACATCCTTTGAAAGAAGCAAACATGACCTTGGACGATAAACTTTGCGAGAGCACCGCCTTAAATTTAAATATTTCTACCCAGTCGGTTGAAAAAACTGAAAAATTCAAAGTGAAAAGTTTTGACCTTTAAAGCATCACTCTGTTATGGTTGGAGTTAGTTTCCTTAAGAGAGTGTCGAAGGCCCAGAACGGTATTGGTGCCTTTGTCCTGCCATGCAAGAAGATTGATATCACATACTGTAACTTTGGAGGTTCTTCGCAGGGAATGAGAGACTTTCTCCGCTTACGTCTCAAGTCTTTCGCTGCCAAGAATCCAGAGATTGAGTTCCGAGTGTTAAGCAAACCAGGATTCCACCCTGTCATCAAAGGTTTCTACCCTAACGATCAAATCAAACAGATCTGTTGCCGGAAGTGGAATGCAGATGTTATTGAAAATAAGCTCAAGTTGTTGATCAACTCGTCGGGCAAACAGTTGACCAAACCTAAACAGCATGTCATTTCTACCAACCAATCCGTCAGAGGTATCTGGTCTCCATTCCATGTTGACAAGAAGTATCGGTATAAGATATAGAGTATCTTGGGATTACGCTCATGTAAATATGTATATGTATACACACAATATTGATTAGAAAAGATCGTTTTCGTATGGACATTCAAAGCTTTCATGTCCTTCTCGTTCGCAAAGACCGCACCATTTGCTTCTTCCCGCTGCAGGGTCGGATGATGTGGGCTTGTAGGGAAGCAGTTCTCCTGTTGGTGTTAGAAGTGATGATGATGCAGATGTGGTGGGTAACGCTGAGATCGCAGACTTGGGCTCCTTAACCGATGGTGGGTCCTGGTTTTCCTTGTCCACTTGAATGTCGAGATCCATCGCAGACTGGTTCATCATCCCAAGGTCTTGCAGAGGGGTCGCTATTGGTTCTTCACTGACTTTCTTTGGTTCCTCTAGTTCCTCTGGTTCCTTTGGCTCCTTGGTTTCCTTCGCCTCTCGCGTCGTATCCATTAACACATCGATCTTAGTCTTCTTCAACTCTCGGATCTCTATATTCTTCTCATGCAGTTGATCGTTCTTCCGATCCAGTTGTTCATCTTTCTCAGAAACAAGCCTCTCCAACTCCTTGATGCGTTTGTTGGCACTTTCCAATTCCTCATCTGCACTTGTAATTCTTCTCTGCAAATCCTTCACCTCTTCGTCTCTAGCCTTCAATGCTCTATCTTTCTCTGCAAGTAACTTGCTGCCTTCAGCAATACGAGCTTCACTGGTTGCACGGGTATCTTCCAAGGTCTTCGTGTACAACTCCTTGTTTTCATTAGCTTGTTTTTCCAACAGATCAATTGCATCCACTAACTCTTTCATCTGCTTATCTGCGCACTCCTTGAACTTGTTGAATCGTTCATCTTTTAATTGTAACTGTTTCTCGGACCCGGACAAGATCGGATCAAAACTCTCAATGGTCGACTGTAAATCTTCCAAGATCTTGTTTCGCTCCACCAGCTTCTTCTCGTACGCGTTTCTCATCTCTTCGTATTCTTTATCCCTCTGAGCCAATCGATCCCTTAAGATGTTGATCTCTTGGTCCTGATGCACAGGAGATCCGGTCCATCGCGTACTTTCCATGACAGGCAATGATTCGGGCTCTATATCGGGCAAGTTCAGTTGCAACAGCTTCTCATACGGATAGAACAAGCCACTCCTAGGTCTACTCACCTCAAAATAGAAAGTACCGTCAACATCACCGTTATTTTTCCCCACAGCATCTCCGAGCAGTTCTAAACCTGCAAATGTACCCGTCCGTCCAGTAACCCCACCAACGTACCGCAGTATGGCCTCTATGTTCCCCGGTAATACAACTATCGACCCTACTCTGAGATCCATATGTAAACAAATAGTGGTGGAAAAGTTGAAGAAATCTGAAAATAGCCGCACGTCAATTATATAGGGAGTTGGGGCTGTTATAGGGATTATCAAGGTAACTTATATACTTACTCTGGAGAAGAAAAAATCAAACTAGTATATTGATAGTTAGGCGAACTCATCATTTGGATAAACGAGCACTTTCACGTTAGTCTCCTTGTGGTTGATGAGCTCCTTGTAACCTTTCTCTAACGTGTCTTTAACTGGAACTTTACCTGTGATCAACGCTCTAATGCTCTCGATAGGAATATAACCCTCATCGATAGCCTTGATAACGTCACCGAAATCTTTGACAACATAGCCCATGGAACCAGTGGCAAACTTCTCCTGGTACGTGAGGGCCATTGGAGTGTACTGAATAGGATGGTCGGCCCAGATGGCGATGTTGGTAGCGATACCGCCTGGTCCTAATGCATCGATCGAGGTGGTGAAGGTAGACTGGACTCCACTAGCGTCGTAACTGTATTCAAAGCCTTCATTTGCCGGAACTAACGCTTTCAGATCTCCAATTGGGTCTTTACTTTGAGATGGATCAAACACATCTGCACCAAGGTTGGCTGCAAAATCTCTTCTGATCTTGGCAGGCTCAGAAACGACAATCTTTCCAGCTTTATGGCCCTTCAATGCCAAAATAGTAGCCAATCCGATCGGACCGCCACCAAGAACAAGAGCAGAGCTTCCCTCTTTGAATTTCGAGCATTCAATTGCATGCCATGCAACAGAGATCGGTTCAATTAATGCTGCAACATCAATTGGAATCTTATCAGTCAACTTCTGAATATGGTCCTCTCCATACACGATGTACTGACCAAATCCTCCTCCACAGGTACCCAATCCCAAGAAGTTCAAGTTCTTGCAACAGTTAGGTTTACCTGTCTTGCATGCAACACATTCGGGCTCGTCCTGTGCAATAGTAGCCTTGTACCGAGATCTGTCGGAGCAATGCGAGGTAGCCTCACAAACAACTCTGTCACCAGGCTTGAACTTAGTCACACCTTTACCGACAGCACTAACAACTCCTGAAAGCTCGTGGCCTGGGCATTGTGGTAGTTCGAACCCAGAGATCTTATCCTTAGAGCCCGGTTTTGGGAAGAAGATTGGTCCGTCCAAGTATTCATGGAGATCTGTACCGCAGATTCCACAAAATGCAACTTTGATCTTGACGTCGTTGTCATTGACAATCTCCGGTTCTGGAATGTCCTCGGAGTATCTAATGTCTCCTCTGTTATAATAAAGTAATCCTTTCATTGAAGATGTTGTATGTATCTAAATAGTAAGAAATTCGGTTGGATCTTGACTCCAATTTAAATCTCATGTTTTCTCGTTTCTTTTTTTTTGACGTCGCAGAATCATTCTCACTTGCTGTAAAGATATCTCCGAGGCATCAGTTCAGCTGATTGGGGTCAGCATATGAGTTTGGGTGATAGTGCTTCGTCGATAGGATCGGATTAGGAACTACAGACCAATCCATCTAGTCATTGATCATATCTGAAATTCCTACAACATTCGCACTGATAGCCTACACAACTCGGATTAATAACTATATTTCACCTATTAACTTCCCCCCCCCCCCATTTGTTCTTCCTATTCCCCTCTTCTCCTCGGCGAAACTTAACCACATATTCACTTTGATCTCGGAATTTACCCCCAGCATACATTATGCCTCGCTATTTTGCGGTACCCCACATTTTCCCATATTGGGAAGGTGTCTTCGAAGTATAACTTGCTATCTTAAACTTCACACGACCTTGTAAGATCATGTAGTAACCGACTTTCAGTATTATCAACGTCAGATAGGTTGATACCTCTCGATGTCCAATCCTAAACCAACTTTGACTCCTATTAAATTTCATGCAGCACCGGAATTTTTCAGACCATTTTGCATATGATATTCTTTTGATCCTATGTCTTCTGATATACATGAAAAGACTTTGAAACGTCGCCGATACTCTAAGAGGGGATGTCTTGCTTGTAAGAAAGCTAAAGTGAAATGCAGTGAAGAGATGCCTGTTTGCAGACGGTGCGCTAGAGGTAATCTGGAATGCGTATATCTTCGAACTGTCAAAGTTCAGCCGTCCATTGTAGATCGTCCACCAGCATTACCCACTCAATCACCAGATCCGGTAGCATTATATGCTTCCAAAAATGAAATATCAAGACATCCGATCTCACTACTGAATCCTCTCGTTGCAGATTCGCCTACCCAGCATGTTCCTTTGAACCGTCCTCCTCAACCCATGATTTCTCTCTACCCGCAACATCAGCCGTTAGTCAGTAACGATAAGGACTTCTCTTCACATATCAATGAAAACTTGTCAACTGACCAAATAGTCAATCTTCTTACCAATCAGGAGTTGCTGGTTGGTGATGTGATAACCGCAGATGGTAAATACCGGACCAATCTAAACACTGGTCTCGATAACATTCCTTTATCACCAACTACAATGGCCGAACCCCAGAGACTGTCTGACATTGACCTTCAAGACTTTGCTAACTCGTTCTTTCCCTCAGATGGATCCTCTATACAACCGGATATTCTCTATCCGTACGACTATATGGCCAATCTAAGTAACTCATACGATAAGACGGCCGTTAGACAGTATACAGAGTCGTTGCAACTAAACGAGACTGAAACTCTGCATTTCCAGTCGTTTTTGAAGAATGTCCATCTGCTTTTAACTCCATTCTCGGCAACATACATGGAGTCTCCATTTGTTCGCGTTGTCTTGGAAAGATCTAAGATTAGTCGATACCTTCTCAATGTCATTTTAGCTTCAGGTGCTGGGTATTTTCTAGACAATGCCTATGCCAAGAGAATGTCCATTCTAAAGTCTCCGCAGCAGATGGATCTGATTAAAGTGTTAGATTCTCAAATAGAAGTTCATGAGAAGTCAAGGGCTCGATATCTATCGAACTGCTTCTGGTTCTTGCATAATACTTTGAGGAAACCCAACATGACCATATTGGAGCTGGAAAGTAGTCTCTTGTCGAGTCTTCTGTTGACGATTGATCTTTCATCATACCCGGACAATCGGTGGAGCGAGCACTTAGAAGTTGCACGGAAGTTTCTACAAGAGTATGCCGCCAAGAAGGACGATGACATCGACAACAACCTTTTTTTAATTGTGGCCAAGTACATGTTCTCCTCGTTGCAAATCTCTTCAGCATTGTTCAAACCTAATCAGCCTTCAGTATTCTCGGAGGATGCAATCTCTGGTTGGTATCCAGTCCCTTTAAACTATTGCTCATTGGATGTTCTTCTCAGGTATGGTATTGGTGTGGATGGATTTAGGAAAGAGGTCAAAGACGGTAAGGAGATTGTTACATACCTTCCGGGTGCATTCAAACCGTGCTTCGGATATTCCGATGATGTTGCAGATATGATCAGACAGTTGTTAACCACCCGTCAAGCGGGGTACTCGAATCCACCCCATGGGTCTGATCCAATATTGATTGAGAGAACGCTGGCATTGATGGAAAGAGCTCGTCGGTTCTACGTCATCACGAACGAATCGCCTTTCAAGATTCCAATAGAGTCCAAGTTCCACCCACTCTATCAAGGTTGCGACAAAGTTAAAGCGCCATTGGGGTGCTATTTCAGACTGAATAGGGACGGTGTGTCCAACGCTGACATGTGGTATTCATTTTTCGATTTCTGTAATATGATCCGTATTGATGCCTGCAACTTGTACATGTTTGTGGTACCTGGGATGGTGGATCTTCCAATTGACGCACCGATTGTTCAAAAATTGGTAGAAAGAGCTATGAAAGATATATCCTTCATGGTAGAGTACCATGAACTAACTGAGGCAGAAAATATGCAGCTTGAGCAGTTCTACAATGAGAATATCTATCTCAGCTCTGAAGATGATATATCGAACGTGGATATCCAAAAAGGTACATTTGTATCGGATCAGAGCAAGATTGATCAAATCTGGCGTAAACGATTGAATCTGCCACTAGGTGGTGATAATAAGTTCACACAGTACATCACATGCCATATCGATCATCGGATCTGTATGGTGCAAACATGTTTGCTCGTAGTAGGCTTTTGCTGCGTCCGGGCCAGAGATAAAATTCTCATAGAATCCTTGCTGATCAAGATCTCGCAGGTGGGGATAAAGAGCGCACGAGCTACATATGAACGGCTGATTCAATTATGGACTGAGCGTCGAATCTGTTATAAAGAGCCATCGGGACGGATCCTGCGCTTGGATTCCCCCTACTGTCGCACTTTCTTCTCTGGTACTGGTACTGGCTTCCCCTACTGCTAATTAATCCCAATTAGGAAATTTTGTTTTTCATAATTTAACCCTTTTAGGTAACGCGTTTTGGGCCGTTGATATTTTTCACTTTCCCGTCCCCCACTCCTTTAGATCAAAGTTGGTTTTCTTTTTAACTTTTTTTCTTTTCCTTTTTAATTCAGTCTGGTTTTGATCTTTTGAATTTCGATGTCAGGACCTACCTCGTCACCACTGATGTCCTCGCAAGGGTTCGGCAACAGCTCGAACCTGTTGAGTGACAGCTCTCAGCACAGAAGCTCTGCACCGATCCATTCTCAGAGTCAACCAATGTCGATCTTTGGTAACGCGAACACAAATGAAGAAACACAGCAAGCCACCGGTGCCGCTGAAGAAGCAGAAACCGAGGAACCTCCATCGCATATCTTGAGAAGAAGACGTGATATGAGCTCCATTCCTAAAGTGGTCGATCTGACTGCAGAGAAGGTGAGAGAGGCCTTTGAACAGTTCCTTGAAGAGTATGAGGAATCGCCAACCGAACTAGGTGATAATGGCGAACAGTTGGCTCCACATAAGGTTTATATTGCACAGATCTCAGCTATGGCACTCTACGATCTGGCTACCATCTACGTCGACTTCCAGCATCTTCTCACCAGAGAAAACGGTATCTTGGCATCTGCTATCTCTGAACAGTACTACCGTTTCTTGCCATACTTGGAAGACGGTCTTCGTCACGTCGTTAAAGTGCATGAACCACAACTTTTGAAACGGTCTGCACGTGTTGCCGATGAAGATATTGAAGGAGCTTCATCTACTTCAAGAGTTTTCCAAATCTCGTTCTACAATATGCCATCTTCAAGAAAGTTACGTGAATTACGTGCCGATAAGATCGGTACATTGCTCTCTGTGTCTGGTACCGTCACACGTACCTCTGAAGTCAGACCCGAATTGTATAGAGGTGCTTTCACATGTGATGTCTGTAAGACTTTGGTTGAAAACGTCGAACAGACTTTCAAATACACCGAGCCTACCTCATGTCCTAACCCTAACTGTGATAACCAAGCGTTCTGGACTTTGAACGTTCAAAAATCCGTGTTTTTGGACTGGCAAAAGGTCAGAATTCAAGAGAACTCGGGTGAAATCCCAACAGGTTCTATGCCTAGAACTCTGGATGTCATTCTCCGTGGTGAACTAGTCGACAGGGCCAAACCTGGTGATCGTTGTCAATTCACTGGTACAGAAATTGTGATTCCTGACGTTTCTCAGCTTGGACTCCCTGGTATTAAGCCAGCCTCTGTGAGAGCAAGAGGTTTCGCTAACACTGCAGACTCTTTGAATCCTGGTATCACCGGACTTCGTTCTCTTGGTGCAAGAGATCTCTCGTACAGAATCGCATTCTACGGTTGTCATGTTCGTTCCTTGGTCGATAGTGATACCTCGGACGATAAAGGTCTCACCCGTGAAGAAAATGAGAGAGAGCAGGAAGCATTTTTGAACACTTTAACTGAACAGGAGGTGACAGAGTTGAAAGAAATGGTTGGTGATGATCATATCTATACCAAACTGGTTTCTTCTATGGCACCATCTATTTACGGACACGAATTGGTCAAGAAGGGACTTCTGTTGCAACAATTGGGTGGTGTTCATAAAAAGACCGTTGAAGGTATCGACTTGAGAGGAGATATCAATGTCTGTGTTGTGGGTGATCCATCTACTGCTAAATCTCAATTCCTCAAATGGGTCAATTCATTCTCACCAAGAACTGTGTACACATCTGGTAAGGCATCGACTGCTGCCGGTTTAACTGCATCTGTCGTGAAAGATGAAGAATCTGGTGAGTTTACTATCGAGGCAGGTGCATTGATGCTTGCTGATAATGGTATCTGTTGTATCGACGAGTTCGATAAGATGGATGTCTCTGATCAAGTTGCCATTCACGAAGCTATGGAACAGCAAACTATTTCTATCGCTAAAGCTGGTATTCATGCTACATTGAACGCAAGAGCTTCTATTTTGGCCGCCGCTAATCCTATTGGAGGAAGATACAATCCGAAGCACGGACTTAAGAGTAACCTCAGTTTGAGCGCTCCTATCATGTCACGTTTCGATCTTTTCTTTGTGGTCCTTGATGAATGTAACGAACAAATTGATACCCAGCTCGCCAACTACATTGTGAACATTCATATGCTCAGAGATGAAGCTGTTGACCCTCCATTCACAAAGGAACAACTTCTCAGATATATCAGATACGCACGTACTTTCAAACCAAAGATGACTAAAGAGGCCCGTGACTACTTGGTTGAGAAGTATAAGGAACTGCGTAGCAATGATTCTCAAGGATTGGGAAGAAGCAGTTACCGTATCACCGTTCGTCAATTGGAGTCGTTGATCCGTCTCTCTGAAGCCATTGCTCGTGCCAACTGTACTGATGAGATCACTCCGCGGTTTGTTGCTGAAGCATACGATCTGCTTAGGCAATCTATCATCAGAGTTGATAAGGATGACATAGATATTGAAGACTCTGATAATGAAGCTGGAAGTGAACATGAAGAGGAGGAAGACGAGGAAGTCATGGAAGAAGACGACCCATCGCAGCAAGATGCACGGTCGCAAACACCATCACAGAGCCAGAGCCAGCAATCAAAGAAGAGTTTGATTACGTACGACAAGTACGTCAAGATGATGAACATGTTTGTGCGCTACATTGCCGAGAAAGAGCAGAGTAGTTCTGGTTCTGGCTCTGCCGACGAGCAACAAGGTTACACTGCTGGACAGTTGGTTGACTGGTATCTTTTGCAAGAGGAGCCTAATATCACTACCGAAAGACAGTACTGGCAAGAAAGGAAGACTGCATATAAGGTTCTTCACAGGCTTGTCAAGGATAAGGTGCTGATGCGTGTCAGTCCAGAGTCTCTCGACCAGTTGGATGAACAAATCCCAGAAGAGCTTCAACCTCGTGAAGGTATGTCCAGGGAAGAGGCCGAACAATTGGAATTCGAAAGAGAGGAGTGGCATAAGAAACGGGAAGCCGAGCTTCGTGACCAAATGATCTATATTCTTCATCCAAACTGTGCAATCGTTGACTTTGTTGATCAAAACGACGATGATGCTGCTAATACCACCTCTGGTGACGCTGCCGACGGTGATGAAGAAGCTACTGCTGCGACTGGTGATGATGACACCGAGGCCACTCAGGCGGATTAGGTTATATAATGTTAAACTGAAATGTATTCTATATGCGAGACCTTTTTTGCTGTGCATACCACCATTGGAATCCCACAGCTCCTTTCTGCGGATAGAACTTGTTAGCATAAAGTATTGAATCCCAGAGCGAGTTCATGAGGAATTCGTGTTCTTTGATATCCGATGTAGTCTCGATCAAAGAGGATTTGATGGACTCGAGCCATGGAATGTATTCCTGTAATGTGAGCAGCGGCGTGATATTGATCAGCGCAGATATTAAAGCGCAACGTCTTGATTTCAACGGTAAATTAGGCTCTTGGAGGAAAGCTGGCCTGCCAGTTAGACATTCCTGATAGATGATGCGAAGAAGCTGTGCGGATATACTTGGATTATGAGCATAAATGGCCGATCCAGTGAATGTGGCCTCTCCAAGTGTGCTGATGATCAGGTTCAATTGATGGAATGATAGTTGGGCTGGAAACTGTGATAAGACGAGAGATAGATACTGATGTAAGGTATCTTGAACCTCGCTTATGGCGCTGTTATTTCCAGATATTGTTTTAAAGAATTGCAATATCACAGAGTGTGCAGCTTCTCTAACATTTTGACCAGGACTGTTTGCAACTAACCTCTTGATCACTGGTAGAACTATTCTGTACTTTGTTTCAGCTGTAATGACGTCAAGATTCTTTTCCGTGTAGTTCAATGCATAGAGGAGTTTGGAAGGATTTTCAGATGGAATACTAAACCAAGTAGATATCAATGCATTTGTGATGTGTGGGTTTTGCTCCTTGATGCAATCAATTGCAATTGTAGAGACAAAGTTGTAAGCATCAAACCCTCCTGTACCAATATTGTCGATGATAAATGACAATTCGTAGAAAGTGGTCAAGATCTTTTCAGCAAGCAATTCACCACCTTTATGATGGTAAATGTGGTTGGCTACACCTTCAAAAATGAGAACTGTGGAAAACAAGTTTCGTTTGAGCAGGTCCCAATCCTTATTCTGCCGTTTCCTGTTGCATAGAGCAACCGAGTAGTTGAGAATGGTAGCAAGAGACAGTTGCAAAGACTCGTCCAATGCAGGCTTAGAAGGATGCAGCATGATAAGTTTGGCGAACAGCTTTGATAGTGTGCTGAGATGTTTAATGGCTGTTGTTTCAGTTGGATGCGAATAGATCTCAGTCTTTTGGAACCCAAACAATGAATTGAAAATAAGATCTATAAGTGTGAACGGCAGTAGCGGCTTATGGTGAAGAATAGCCTTGAATGTCATCGATGAAAGCTTTTCCTGCAGTAGAGCTATGAATATTATCTGACAGTATGATGGTTCCTGTAAATCATTTGTGCGTGCAGCCTCAGTCAAGGAGATTTCAAGTAGTTTCAACATATTGGCATCGGTTCCTTTAATGGTTCTATGATACTCCGGATACGGGTCATATTTGGCCCTGTTGTCCACTGTAGTCAAACATCCAACAAGCACTGGCATTATTCTCCAGTGATCGGCAATATTCTCAACTATGGCAGAGTATATGGCGTTGTAAAAGCTTGAAAATGGACATGTTGGCTGCGAAACCTGATACTTGTGGTTAATCACGAAATGGAAGCAGTCGACCGTCTTGTCGGATAGTTGGACGCTAGGTCCAAAAAGCGGGCAATGCAAGAAGGCATCTGTGAGTAGCCGGACATTCTCTGGGTTCTTCAGTTTCGGATAATAGTATGCCAAGTACGAGAGTATCTTATCAGGGTTTGAAGTCGGTCTGGGGTGGATCAGTTCATCCAGGAGATAGTCGAGCTCTGTGGGAGCTGCAAAAGAGGATCTATTCTGGTTTTGGAATCCATTTGCTGATTCCTCATATACCTTCCTTCCCTGAGATCCCAATTTCGAGTAGAAGGAGGGCAGAGACATCGTATCGTGGAAAGAAACCAGGTTTGGAGTAGGGCAGAAAACTGATTTAATTGAACTTTTTTGATATTTCTCAATTCTTCCCGCCTTAATATCACATTGATGTCTGCTGTGACACCGAAGGGATACCGATATTTGCCAGTTAGTGCCGTTTTCACAGTGGCAACGATTGTGATTCCGCTGGTCGGATCGATCGTAGATGCCAAGCCTTACTTCCTCTTGGCATACAAACCGTTCTTGTCCGAATGGAGGCAATACTGGCGATTGCTGATCTTCCAGCTTCAGTTTCAAAACGAGTCTCAGATGGCGTTAGCAGTGGTGCTATTCACATGGAATTACAAGGCATTAGAACGGTTGTTCGGTTCTTACAAGTTCTGCAAGTTGCTGGTCTTGCTTTATCTCTACAACATGCTGTTTATAGGTGCCTTAATCTTCTTTGCATTCACATTTGCAGGTGTTAACTTGTACATCCCATCCGGACCGTTTGGGATCATCTTCGGACTGTTATATCCTTATTTCAGGTACATTCCGACCGTTTACAATGTTGAGTTGAACTTTAGTGGATTGGACCATGGTTCTGGAAAGTATAAATGGCTGTTTAACAGTAATTTTGCTACTCATCTGTTGTCATTGCAGTTCTTCTTCAGTGAAGGGCTTGTCAGTTCGCCTGTTGCTTGCCTTGTTGGGTATTTTGTGAGTATGTTGTTGTTCAACGACCTTCTGCCGTTCTTGGACAGGGATTTGCCCGTTTTGAAATGGCTCTGGTTCCGCTGGATAGAGAAAGATCGCAGCAGGCAATGGCAACCGTCGATTGATCAGGAAGTGAGAACTCGAATTCAAGAGCAAGAAACGGGTCAGTCAACTCAAACTGGTGTCTCCACTGAACACAGTGGGTATGCTGATCGATTCGATGACGATGAGGTAGATGAAGACGACGACGATAACGAACTGCCGGAAAATCAGGATGTTCCGGCTAGACCTTTAGGTTCACAACTACTGGACACGTTCCGGCGATAGGTTATAGTAAAGATTACATAGTAATGATGATAATACCACTTATTTGGACTCTGCGGCAGCCTTTGCTGCAGCAATTGTCTTGCGTCTCTGCACGTCCCAGTTATAGACACGGGCGGTGTTAACTTCCATGGTGGTGATATTGGATCTCAAATAGTCTAAGTCTTCCAAGGTAGTTTCTCTGCTCTTTTTGGTCTTCTTCAGTCTCTCATCGAGCATCTCAATGGCCTCTTCGATCGGATATTCCACTAAAACGTTGGCTCCAAGCCAGAGACGCACATGGTCGAGATCTTTGGTCTCAATCTCAGCCTCAGAGTAAATTGTATCGTTCAGTTGATAATTAACAGTCAGTTCCGACTTCTCTTCGCGTGCATCGTGCTTCTGCTTCAAGAACTGGCACATCTGCAACGTCTTCTCAATGTCCGGCACTTTACTCTCCAAACTTTCCAGCGTGGATCGCTTACTCTCCTCCATGAACCGGTACTGCTGCAGTCGGTTCTGTAATTCTCTCATAAAATTGTTCACATCATCATCTGTACATGTCTTAGGATTCAAATACTCCTCGACAGACTTCAAAAACACCGCCTGAGGAATACCTCTTGGGTTTGTCTCTCCTGTGCTCAATCTGTCCATAGTGTAAGATCAGGATTGAAAAATTAAGGGGGATGTAGATATTGATATAGTTGGAACATATAAGGAGGCAGCTGGAGGGAGGCCGGATCAGATAAATATAGATATATGTAAATATGGACACGAGGAAAGTTCAAGAGTAATACATCTTGCTTCTACAGCCTCACGTGTTCATACACAACACTTCCTATCCCAACTTGATCCTAATATAACCACCCCTCCTTACCGTCTCCTACTCCTACCTGCTTAAGTAATAACTCAGTGACAAAGTCATGTGACCTACGGTCCCCAAGAGACGCAAAATTTCCGGGTTCGTAATTTTTCACCTAAATCTGAAAAATTTTAGTTTTGTTTTTTCCATCTTCACATACACATCTAAAATGGCTGTCGACCACTACACCAAACCACACCAAAAGAACTCTGGAAGAAAGGCTCCAGTCTCCAAGAACCAGTACCTTACTGAGTTGGTCAAGCTTTACACATACCTTGTTCGTAAGTATAACAACACCCAGATACCGTTCGAAATGGGTTCTGCTCTTCCCTAATCTTAAGAGGTGAAGAAGTTAAAAAGAAATACGCTTGCCATATATCAAATGCCTTTGAGGAAAGGCAGTGGCATCGTGAAACCGTTCTGCAAGTACCACTTATTTGTTGTGTGCGGGAGCAGAATACCAAGGAGAAGGGTATAAGTAAAGTTCTAGCTGGTCCTAGTGACTTTACTTAAACTTTCCACCTCCATCATATACTAACTATTATTTCAGGTCGTACCGATTCCGGTTTCAACAAGATTGTTCTCAAGCAACTCGTTATGTCTAGATCCAACAGACAGCCAGTCTCTACTCACAAGATCGCTGAGGTCGTTGCTCAAAAGGGTAACGCTGACAAGATTATTGTCACCGCTTCTACTGTTGTGAACGACGAGACTTTGGACAAGTTCCCAAAGGCTACCGTTGCTGCTCTTAGATTCACTGCTACTGCTCGTGCTACCATTGTTAAGAACGGTGGTGAGGCTATCACTCTCGACCAACTTGCTGCTAGAGCTCCAACTGGTGCTAACACCATCTACCTTAGAGGACCTGTTAAGTCTAGAGAGGCTTACAGACACTTCGGTATGGGTCCACACAAGCACAAGGCTCCAAGAATTGGCTCTACTGGAAGAAAGTTCGAGAAGGCCAGAGGTAAGAGAAACTCTAGAGCTTTCAAGGTCTAATCTAGTTGTAATAAAAAGGATAACTCATCTGATTACTAGTAATACGTAGGACTTATTTGTAGGAAGTTCAAATTACGAGGGAACTGCCTTGATATGCGGACCCACGAATTTGTAGCCATATGACGAATAAGTCAACTACATTCGGTTCCATCTACATTCACCAGATATATACATTCCAACTTATAATAACTAACACTCACTATCTCAATAATCCAATCCTTGAATACCTACCCTACCTAGCTTTACCACCCGCAATATTTCACCCCCCTCAGATTATAGCAGTCACACCCCACCTTGCACCATGTCCCCTAACATCGAAAAAAAATATCCATTATCAAATGTTGAAAAATTCTTCTCCTTAGAAACTAACTTTAGCTTTAGACTACATAACCAAAATGGCTGGCTACAGTGTCAAGGACGTTGCCTCCGAGGATTTCATCAACACATACGCCCAGTTCTTGCAGAGACAGGGAAAGCTTAACGTTCCATCTTACGTTGAGCTCGTCAAGACATCTGCTGGTAACGAGATGCCACCACAGGATGCTGAGGGATGGTTCTACAAGAGAGCCGCTGCCGTCGCTAGAACTATCTACCTTAAAAAGACCATTGGTGTCGGTGCTCTCAGCAAGAAGTACGGATCTGCCAAGAACAGAGGTACTAGAAGAAACAAGCACTACGACTCTTCCAAGTCTGTCAACAGAAACGTTGTTCAGGCCCTTGAGAAGCTTGGAATCGTTGAGATCTCTCCAAGAGGTGGAAGACGTATCTCCGAAAACGGCCAGAGAGATCTTGACCGTATTGCTGCCCAGGTCAAGGAAGCCGAGGAGGAGGACGATGAGTAAGCATTTTATCCCAATCTTGCCCGTTGTTAATATAATATAAAGCATGAGCTTGTGGAAGTGGGAATCGTACGTATGTAAAAGAAATATACGTGTGTTCGTCTGAACTCTATTAATTGTAGTGATCTATCTCTATATATACCTAGTCGAACCGGTGATTGTACCGATCTATGAAATCGTTGACCTGTGCTCTCTTCTCCGCAGTCACTGTCTCTCCTTTGTAATCGTCACCGCGTCTAACGTAGACTAGAAGTCTACGGGCCCATCTATTAAACGATTGCTCGAGTTCGTAGATCTTTTCCAGATGCTTGTGCTGTGGTATCAGTGTTGGTATGTCCTGGTCGTTGGTGACTGGCATCCAGAATGCTAATCTGCGTCCAATTGGTAATCTTTCTGAAGCAAATTGTAATAGATCATCAAGCATCAGATCCAGTGAGATTGGCTTCTTAGGAGGAATATATTCACGGCGCAGGTACGCCTTTTCACCATCAATGAGTGTAGTTTGTGCCTTTATCTTGCTTTCCTCGCTCAATGTACCACAAACCCTTAACCCTTCTCTGATTCCATACGGTGGATCGCAAACTAAAGTATCGATCATTAAATTGTCTCTCAATGCACAGTTAGTAAAGTCCATACAGAGCACATCACCAAACTGAGACTCTGTATGATAGTGTTTGAAATCATCCTGGATTCGTTTGTGCTTCTTGCCCTTGCCTGGCAGACCTCCTTTCAATGTAATGAAATCGATATCAGATCCAAATGTATATGCTCCAAATTCACCTGCTGCCAGTATAAACGATCCAGTTCCGACAAACGGATCAAGAACCAAATCCCCAGGACGAACCTGCCCCAAATTACATGTTACAAGGGATAACTCTGCTTCGAAAGTCGTCGTTCCATAGTACGGTCTCTTGGAGATCTCGTATCTATCTAGTATACCTTTGGTTCTGACGCTCTTGCAGATCTCTCTACCGAACCAGCAGTGATCCGGATATTCACACGGATGTAGGTCCTTCTTGATACTGTATGATCTCAAAATCGTATACTCCTGTTCTGCTCCTTTCATTCTCACTCGACCTTTAAACCCAAGGTATGCAAACTTGTCAATGATCTGAATCTGTTCAGGTTTGGACTTCTTGGTTCCTTGATACTCCAATAGGTTCAGTTTGAAAGTACATTCCATGAACGGTTTGCGTAGTTCTTCATAGTGTCGATAAACATCCTCGTGTAGTTCATCCATGTCGGCTCCCTGACCCCACAGTTCATAGATAGCCTTAGATAGAATGGCTCTTTCAACGAGATGCCTGGCCTGTTCATCATTCTCTAGCTGAACTATCATGAATGGAGAGTCAGTTTTGTGATCTGAAAGATCTACTTTGATTCCATGCATGTCTGCCAGCGACTCCAACTCTGCCTTCCTAAATTCAGGGTGCCTCTGCACCATATATATTAAATAATCCTTCATAACCAGGAAAAGGATGTGATTAGAAGTGAGTTGAAAGTTTTCAACAGGATTCTTATATAGGGTGCAAGCAACATAAAGGGTTAAGTTTATTGTTTAGTTGGTTCTGAGAGTTTGGTATATGTTTGGTGAATCGGTATATGGTGCTTTTAGTTGTTATGTGTGCTTTTAGGGTGAACGCTGTTGTTCTTAAAATTATTGTCTTCGGCTAGTACTAAGGTTGAAAGAGTTGACTTAACTGGTAATAAATCCTATAGTGAAAAATGAAAGTTAATAGTACCCTCAGTATATGTTATGAATATATATGAATATATATGAATATAGGATTCAAACGTATAGTAAGTATACGGAACAAGCTTAACAACTCAGATAGGCTATATAGATAAAGGTCCATTCCCCTCAGTCATTATAAAACAGAACTCTACCCCAAATACATCACTGTTCCAACAAATTGTATCCACCAGCACAAAACCCTCAGTGAAACCCCCAATGAAAATCCTGCTTTAGCCTAATACAACACTGACACTGAATACAATTGAAGTTCCCCCACGGTATCCCAAATATTAACCCCATTTACTCCTCCATATGACTTCCCATACAATCCCTAATTTTAGGGTTACCCGGATCAGAAACTCTTTCCTACTACTTTCAGAAAAAATTACACCGGAAACTTACTCTCCTCCCATCACTTCTTCTTTATACTTTAGTTATCTATATAGAGTTACTATAGGTAATAGACCGGTTTGGAAATCATATCAAAATAGTCTATATAGAACCATGTCTAATATTGATGACGACGAAGCGCTTTTCGATGATATCTACGAGGATGATACCAAGACAGAGGTGGAAAAGAAGGATCAGCCTGAAGAGGCTAAGGTAGATGAAGATAAGAAAGGCGAAGAAACTAAGACCGCCGAGGCCAATGCTAAGGAACCAGAGACTGCTGCTAAGCAGGAGACTGATTCCGCACAAGCTGCGCCATTGCCTGCACCAGCAATGCCTCCTCCACCTCCACAAAATGCCGCTGCTCCTCTACCACCTCCACCGGCACAGACACTTCCTTCTGGGGCAAATGTAGAACCTCAGGGACAAGTTCCACCATATGCACAACAGCAACAACAACAACAGTACGGTCAGCCAGCCCAACCTTATGGGCAACAACAACAACAGTATGGTCAACCGCCTCAACAACCTTACGGTCAGCAGGGACAACAGGGCTACCCCATTGGCCCTCCAGGCGGTGCAGGTGGTGCTGGCAACAAAACGGGATTCCATGATGAAGTCAAGGCAGATCTAGTTGGTAAAGACGTTGGTAAACTGTTCATTGGTGGATTGACCTGGGAAACTGATGAGAATTCATTGGAAAACTATTTTAGTCAATACGGAGAAGTCACTGAAATGCATATTATGCGTGATGCTACTACTGGACGTTCCCGTGGATTTGCATTCCTTACATTCAAAGACGCCAAGAGTGTGGACGAAGTGTTGAAAAAGAAACATATCCTTGACGGGAAGTTGATCGATCCGAAGAGAGCAATTCCCAAGGAGGAACAGGAGAAGACGGGTAAAATCTTTGTTGGTGGAGTCTCACCAGATGTTACCAAGGAGGAGTTCAGAGAGTTTTTCCGTCAATATGGTGATATTATCGATGCACAACTTATGATCGATAAGGATACTGGTAAAAGTCGTGGATATGGATTTGTCACTTTCGATTCTCCAGATGCTGTTGATAGAGTTACTCGTAACAAGTTTGTTCCATTCCATGGACGTCAAATGGAGATTAAAAGGGCAGAACCACGTAACCAACAAAAGAGACAGACCTATGGATACAACAATTTCGTTGCTCCTGGAAACCAAAGTGCGCCAGGTGGATCCGGACAGTACGATCAACAGGGATATTATAATCAAGGAAACATGCAACAATATTGGCAACAGATGCAACAGATGCAGCAATATTGGATGCAAATGCAACAGATGCAACAAAATCAACAAGGTAATGGCGGTCAGGATGGTCAGAACGATGATTCAAGTCAAGTCCCTGAATTAGGTGCACCTTCTCAAGAAGAAGATGCTCATCATTCTGCCGGTCGTAGCAACAACAGAGATAATGGAAGTAATTTACCTTCGGGACCTAGAGGTTACCGTAATGGAGGACGTGATCGGGATCGTGATCGGGATCGTGATGGAGGCCGTGGTGGAGGTCGTTATCGTGGAGGAAATGGTGGATCTCGTGGCCGTCGTGGAGGACGTGGCAGACGTAACAACGGTGGAGGATACCATCCATACCAGCGTTAATGCACTCCAAACAAACGGATAGACAAAAAGCAGATAGATATATGGCACTAATGACTTAACGAACGTATCAATTACATTCATTCACTAACTTTGCATGATTTGGTCTGCAGTCCTTTCTTTTTTTTGATCTTTTTCTCTACACCCGGTAAAAAAATTTCAAATTTTTTTTTCATACTTAGCTAGTTATAATAACATCTCTTCTTTCCAACTAATCACGTATCTATAGGAAATGTCGAGTAGTGATGAAGAGGATATTGCATCCAATCTGTTGGACAATGGTGCAAGCTCCGATGAGGAAAGTTTGGGGTCAGAATCTGGACCAGAAGAAGTTCAAGATGACATTTTAAGCTCAGATGAGGAGGAAGAGCCATCTTCTAAGAAACAGAAGATTATAAAACCTCATGCATTCCCAACATTAGAGGCTGATGCCGACGATGGACAAGATGACGGACAGTTTATAGAATCGTTAAAACAAGAAGCTGCACGGACAAAGGCGAAATCTAAGGGAACTTTTGCATCCTTTGGTCTTTCCAGTTTGGTTTTGAACAATATCAAGAAGAAAGGATATAGACAGCCTACACCTATTCAAAGGAAATCCATCCCTCTGATTATGGACAATAGAGATCTTGTTGGTATGGCACGTACTGGTTCTGGTAAAACTGCTGCATTCTTGTTGCCACTGGTGGAAAAATTGAAGCATCATTCGTCTAAGATTGGTATTAGAGCAGTGATCTTATCGCCAACGAGAGAATTGGCCATGCAAACGCATAAGCAGTTGAGAGAGTTTTCTCAAGGAACAGATCTTCGTACATTGTTGCTTGTTGGTGGTGACTCATTGGAAGATCAGTTTGCTGCCATGGTGAACAATCCGGATGTCGTTGTGGCCACCCCTGGTCGTTTCTTGCATTTGAAAGTTGAAATGAAGTTGGACTTACGCACAGTCAACTACATAGTTTACGACGAAGCCGACAGATTGTTTGAGATGGGATTTAGTGAACAATTGAACGAATTGTTGGCATCTTTGCCAGACGAGAGACAGTCTTTACTGTTCTCTGCTACATTGCCAAGAAACTTGGTGGATTTCGCCAAGGCTGGATTAAAGAATCCTGTTTTGGTTAGACTCGATGCCGACACAAAGATCTCGGAAAACTTACAGATGGCATTTATCTCTAGTAGAAAGAATGAACGTGATGCCAACTTACTCTATTTGGTGCAAGAAGTCATTAAGATGCCATTTGCTACGGAGAAACAACTCGAAGAATTCAAGAAGATGAACGATTGGGACGACGAGGAGAAGCACACCCGTAAGAGACACCGCACTAAAGTAGCTAGAGCTAACGAACTACCAAGTGAAAAGGCTACCATTGTGTTTGTTCCTACCCGTCACCATGTGGATTTCATCACAATTCTTTTACGTGACGCTGGTTACAGTGTCGCCTACATCTACGGATCTTTGGATCAGCATGCAAGAAAGAGACAACTTTTAGCATTTAGATCAGGAGTCTGTTCGATCTTGGTTGTGACAGATGTCGCTGCTCGTGGTATTGATATTCCTATTCTGGCCAATGTGATTAACTATACTTTGCCAACTAGTTCCAAACTGTTTGTCCATCGTGTTGGACGTACTGCAAGAGCAGGTAACAGTGGTTGGGCTTATTCGATAGTGAGTGCAGCTGAATTACCATACCTTCTTGATTTAGAAGTGTTCCTAGGAAGAAAGGTTCTTTTAACTGGAATGCAAGAAAAGAAAATCGAGATTCTCCGCAAGAGATGGGAAGATAATCCAGACAATGTTGGAGAGTTCCAACCTCCAAGAGTTTCATACACGGCTCGACTAGTTTTAGGTAGTGCTCCACATGACATGGTTGGAGAGAAGTTTGAGTTGGAACAGACCATATTGAAAAACAACTACGACTTGAGAAACCAACAACGTGTGTGCTTGAAAGCTGACAAAATGCTGTTGAAGAGTAGACAACCATCGTCTGCAGAGGCTGCACGCCGTGCCAAGGAGTTGGAGATGTTTGGCTGGGATGCACAGAATATTCTTTTCGGACAGAACGCAGAGTTGGAGAAGGACAAACTGTTGGAAAAGTTCCAACATAGACGCAATAAAGAGACGGTCTTTGAGATGAAAGGTGCTTCCGATTCGTTGGTCAACCTGATGGCAAAAAGACGCCGTGAAATTGCACCTATCCAAAAAGCGGCCACTAAGCGTCGTGAACTGTTGGAGCAAGAGCGTACGATGGGACTGACACATACTTTAGAAGATGAATTGGAGAGACAGAACGGTGATGGATTAGAGGTTGGATTCACCGTTAAAGACGAAGAACTATTGGATGAATTTGAAGATGCAGATGAGTTAGAACAGAGAAAGAAAGATGAAGCTCGTGCCAAGAGACTCGAGGCCAAGAGGAAGCAGAAGACTTTCAGAGATCCACAGTTCTACCTTTCACACTATGCACCAGCATCAGCCATTCAAGACGAACAACTGTCTCTCAGTGGAGGCAGCGGTGGCTTTGCTAACGATGCAGCCTCTGCCACATTTGATATCGAAGGTGACGACGGTAAGTTGACCGGCACACAGAGACAAGCTCCCAAAATGGTTTGGGATAAGAAAAAGAAGAAGTATGTCAAGAACCAAGACAATACACGCTACATCATTGGAGAGAACGGACAGAAGCTTCCTGCCAGTCTGCGGTCCGGTAAGTTCGATGAATGGAGGAAGAAACACCGTTCTGAAGGTTATCGGGTTGGAGCTACCGAGGATCAGAATAACAATGGTGGTGAAATAAAGGAGTTAACGGGAGGACGTTCGTCCAGATACGGAGGACGTATTATGCATAAACAGGAGCGTGCACCACGTATGCCTGACAAGCATAGTCTTTACTACAGCAGACAGATGGAGAAAGTTAAGAAGGCTACCGAGAAGGGAATACACGTTAAAGGTTATAACCAGAAGGGACAAGCACACGGCAGTGAGATCCGGTCATCTGAGGATATCCGTCGTAACAGAGCCCTCAAAGAGAAACGTCGTGCCAAGAACGGTCGGCCAAGCAGGAGGAAATAGACTTAATTTAAAATCCTTAATTTCTCACCCCCCCCTCTCCCCCTCAATTCGGACAGTTGCTTGCCGTCTGTAATGATTAATAATAAATTCACCGATAGAATGGATCGAGCCACATCGAATAAGATGATGCACCTGCAGGAAGGAAACTATAACCGTAAAACCCCATTGTATGTAAACCCCGCCCGACCCCCTAATCTGGTTGAAACCCCACCCCATGTTTAACCCCCTCACTGCGCAACCGACTTCGGAGTTCGTAAAATATCAGTGCGGGGGTCCTCGGACTCCGCGGATCCCTTCTTCCCTTAATAGGATTTTGAAGTGGGGGGTCCTTAGGCTATATAAATGCTGAATATCCCATAAGTGAGGGGTAGCTTTCTTTCCTTTGTTTCAATTAAATAGTCCAGTATCAAGTGTCAAGCTGGTATTAAAACAAACCTGCTTTTAAACTCTCGTTTGCGTGTTTCTTGAATGTCAATGACAGCTACGATAACTGGAGGCGAAGTCTCGTCATTTCTCAGCCGTGGATCCAAAGTCCCTAACCATACTCCACATGACAGTTTTGATGCAGGCTATAGGACTAATAGCAACTTGGAATTAGAGATGAATTATTTTGAAGATAAGAAGGATATAAAGCCATGGTTAGTCGATCATCTTGCACCTAAGGGGATCTCTATCGTCATAGAGAGGTCCGATGATACCAAAGTTGTGTTCAAATGTAAGCATGGAGGTGGTTCCAATGTTGTTGGTGGTACAAATGCAATGACCCCTGGAGGGATCATCAAACCAGGTAAAACCAAACTTTTCAAGAAGTTACGTACGGGGTGTCCATTCCGTATCAGAGCCAACTATTCTTTGCGAGCAAAGACATGGTCTCTGGTTATCGTTGATGATCGTCATAATCATCCCGTCTACACTGCTTCCAAACTACCAACACCCCCTCAAGTACCAATAACTACAGCTGCTGCAACCAGCGCATCTAGCGCAACCAGTGCAACCTCGAGTCGGGACTATCATTCGTTTGCTAACTTTACTACGACAACCACACACAATAACGCCGCTACCGCTACCACCACTCCACAACAATACACACATGCTTTACTTCAAGATAAACGGGTATATATACCAGTTTCAGCCGTGCAAACTCCGATGGGTGGTCATCAGGATCAACAACTAAATATGCAGCAGCATATTCACTCTTTCGCACCAAGGCAACCAGGGGTGCTTGGACCTGTTCATTCTCCTAACTCCGTGGATGATTCTACTGGGTATGAGTCTATAAATACGTCAGGAAATAACGAACCATTAGAACGCGGAGTTCAACGGAAGCTGAACCAGCTTCATCTGGAGATCAACAACCTGCTGCTACAATTGAACGTCTCCTCCACCATATCTGATATCGCCAAAGAGGATGCATACACAAGAGCCATTCAACTTCTTCAGGATTCACTTCATGGAGGAAATTCACCTGTCTCAATCAGTGGCCACAACCTTGGTAGCAACACTAACAAGGCTGGCAACGGGAACAATCCTTGGAACTATACCTGCAACACACGTATAGTACTTCCAGCTTTGAACCATAACATTCGAACAGAGGGAGGTACCTAGTTGGTCTTTATGTACTCTATGTATATCGGTATGAAATTGACAGAGTTTAATTCCAATGCAATTTTCCGTCATGCTACAAAAATAAGAGAATCCTTAATATCGATGCGAGAATTTTTATCAATTACATAGTATTGTACATGGAGATGAGACCGAACTGTTATATGAACTCCTTATCAAAAAAGGGTCCCTCCAAAACATACAGAACGGAATTATTTGACCCTATAATCAATCCTGGTCACTTCTAAACACAGCTTTACACTCGAGACAGACATAGAACAGAACCATACTGGTATCGGATCTCCGCTGCTGACTTTGGAAGAAGACACAATCCTTGTTACCACACTTTGGACATGTTCTATGAGATCTAGGCAATGTTGGATCCTCACCGATATCTTCAACAACACCGGCAGTTTCTCCAATATGTGTAATCAACTCGTGACGATAAACACGGGGACTGTCTGCCAACTCTGAGTATGAACAGTTTCTACACTGATACAACAATCTATGACGCTCCTTATCCTCTTTAGGATACAGCATATTGTTGCATTCTGCACAGAACTTGAACGACATCTTCTCCTCAGCAAGACGTTAAAGTGAACCCAAAGACTGAAAGAATTGAAGGTTGAATTTTTTTTCATTTATTCAGCCCAAGTAAAATTTGCATAAATGTCACACCCCGAATCATGTCCGTTGTACTACAAAATTTTTCAGAGCCTCCAAGGTTCAAGTGAAAAATTTCGAGTTGAACTGATTTTAACCTAGTTAACTTAACCTTGGCTTCTTTACGGAAAACAACATATAAATAATGTCCGCCATACTTAGACAATCGGCCAGATCTATGGTTAGGTGCACCAGACGTACGGTCTTTGTGGCACCTATTTGCAGATACAATTCTACGGCTGCTGCTCCTGCTGCCGAGGCTTCTACTCCAGCTGCAGCAGACGAGGCTCCAGTGGATCCAAAGATATCAGCCATCGTTGATTCGATCTCCAAGTTGACCCTTGTTGAGACTTCTGCATTGATCAAGGAACTCAAGAGTAAACTCGATATTCCAGATGTTGCATTCCCAGTTGCAGGAGCTGCCGTTGCCGGAGCTGCCCCAGCAGCAGGTGCTGATGCTGATGCCGCCGAGGCTCCAAAGGAGGCCAAGAAGGAAAAGACTATCTTCAACTTGAAGTTGGAGTCATTCGATGCTAAGACTAAGGCTAAGGTCATCAAGGAGGTTAAATCTGAATTGGGTCTTTCTCTCGTTCAAGCCAAGAAACTTGTCGAGTCTGCTCCAAAGGTCCTCAAGGAGAACATGTCTAAAGAGGACGCTGAGAAGTTCAAGGAGACTTTAGAGAAGCTCGGTGCCAAGGTTACTCTGGAGTGAACTAGGCCTTTCTTGTCTTGTCCCTGTACATATATTACAATATTAAACTTTATACTCTCCGTTCATCTATTATGTACTTATGTAGAACTCTGCTATTTGGTGCTTGATTTGGCAGGTGAAGTTTGATTTGAAGCAAATGGATTCATTGTCGTTCCAAGTGTCAGTGGTGTCAATGCTGTACCACCCAGTTCGATAAGGTCAACCAGATCTTCCTTATCATCAAACTCATCTTGCGCAGTAGATTTGGTAGCAATAGTTGCAGTAGTACTCGATTTGAAAGATTGTGCTAAGACAATAGCCAGTAGCGCAAAAACTGATTCTTTGAGCTGATCAACATGCTTATACTGATCAGCTCTAGCAAGATCATACAGAGAAGTGACCATCCGGTTGTATATGACTCCATCGATATTATTCATCCGGTCTCTAATCATAATTTTCAAGTCCTTTTCTAGCGAAAGAAGACTATCCAAAGAATTATCTTCAGGGCTTGAATCCATAGTGTTTTCATTGCAGAGTTCAACACTTTGATGTCTATGAGTGAACCGACGAATGCTATCAAACATAGGAGTAATTCGAGGCTCAAAGCAAAATGATTGACACGGTTGGTTAGCGCCAAGAAAAATCACTACATTCAGAGGAAGTACGTACATATAGGTGGAAAATTGATATTTGAGTGAAAGAGCCCCCCTAGTCAACTAAAATTCGGTGAAGTATTGTGCGTATGGATCCGGTCCTTCAACTCCATAATCCATATGTTCTTCAGGATACCTATCGAACAAAGATGTATCACCAACACCTGCAGTAATTGGAGGTTCGTAAGGAGTTTCGATATCTTTCATCAACAGTTTTTCCCAGACAACTTCGTAGAACCAAGGATGGCTACGAATATCGTTAGCACCACCTTGTAAATTACCAAGACGACGAGTCAAGTCTGCAGTGATCAACTTGGAAAGAAGATCGACAGCATCTGGATGGAAGTATGATGGATAGTAGACCTTACCAACGAGAATCTTTTCATAAGTCTTCATTGGAGATTGGTCATAGAATGGAGTATAACCGGCAAGCATCTCGTAGATTAAGATACCCAGTGACCACCAATCGACAGATTTGTTGTAAGGTTTAGTGGTGATGACCTCAGGAGCAATATAATCAGGAGTACCACAAAGAGTCCAAGTGACCGTCTCCACCTCTTTGGCGAAACCGAAATCCGTAATCTTGATATGACCGTTACGATCGAGCAAAATGTTTTCAGGTTTCAAATCACGATAGATTATATTGTGAGAATGAAGATATTCGACGGCCAAGGTGACCTCTGCGGCATAGAATTTAGCAACTGGGTTTGGGAACCGTTGCGACTTGCGCAACAATGAAAACAGCTCACCACCTTCAATGAAGTCCATAACCATAAAGAGATTCTTGGAGTCTTGCAAAGTACCCCACATACGGATCAAGAATGGATGTTGAACTAACTTGAGCATCCGGCGCTCATCGTTGGTATGTTCGACTTGCTTCATCTTGATCACTTGCTCTTTTTTAAGAACTTTGATTGCATAGTAACGATGATTATGGACAGATCTAACGAGATGGACACGACCAAAAGAACCAGTACCAAGTGTACGCAAGATTTGGAAATCCTTCAGCTGATACTTACCTTTGGAGACTGTTGATCTTCTTGGTAGCATTGGTTGGGATCCCATTGCCTTTTGCAATTCTTTGTAACTTGGTTGAATGATAGCTTCATATGATGGCATACGTTGTAATGCAGCCACTTGCTCGCGTTGTTCTGGAGTCAATGCGTCCAGTCCTGAAGGTTTAATTGCATCTGTGCTACTGTGTTCTTCCGGCATCAATGAGATGCCAAGATTGAGAGGTGGCTTTGTAGCCTGTTGTTCAGGAAATTGTCTAGGAACTTGCTGCTGCTGTTGTTGTTGTTGCTGCTGCTGCTGAGATGCATTTACATCTGCAGGTTGAGTTTGCAACGTCTGAGCCAAGTGCTGTGCCTGGCTAGGAACAGCAGGTTGAATTGGTTTGTTGGACATTGTCTGCGTGGAAGGAACCTCCGTTTCCTGACAATCAGATTGCAACTCGGAATCTTGGTGCCCTTTCGGCTGCTTCTGCTTATGCTTCAGAAGCTTGTTAATAGATGTGATCAGCTTGGTTGGGTGCGTCTAAGGCGCAACTCGTCAAGGATTGGGTCTCAATTGAGTCTAATGCAGAGTGATCTATCCTCCGCCCTCTGTTATTCTGTGCTAATGCTCGATTTGTAGGTAAACCTGCAAAAGAACCGACTGTATTATTGCTGGGAGAGAGTTTAATCGCTTAATTAATTTATCATCTGGGAGGAAGGAAATTGTTACCGGGGGGCATTACCGGGGAGGTACAGGGGAAGGGCCAGATTAAATGTATGCAGCAGGCAAGGATTCCCGTAGCCCGGAGGAGAAAGGATGGTGTAATTATAAGGAAAGTATGAATATTAATATTCAGAATAGGGTTATTGAGACCATTCATATCAATTCACACCAACTGGCACCAATGAATCCTCCCACACCATCAATTATGACCCTATTCATTACCCCATCAACTTATTGTCTCAGCCTCTCCTGAAATATTCCCGCCCCATTGTATTGTGCTCCTTCACACACCCATCCACCACCATATTCCAAAAATAAAAAAATTCTCTCCTTCACTTAACCTCCCTCCTCCTTACACCACAAATCCCTCCAAAGCTGACAGTGAAAAATTTTTAGATCGTGAACTACTTCCTCACCTATTAAAGTCACTTGGAATAAGATGTCGTTTACCGAGGATCAACTTGATATTGCGCGTCAAGGGGACTTAACTGCCAAGGAATCACCATTTTTGGATAGACACCTTGTCTACTTGCTTGTCGAACATTTGGAGCCTCTCTACGGTGAGAAGAAGGTCTCGCAATGGGAGTACGATCTATTGAAGGATAGCTATATGACCAAGTTCTTGAAAGAGAAGTGGGAAGACTTGCATGCCGGTGAACCAGTTCCAAAGGAATTGACTGAAAGAGAAGCTAAAGTTGAGGCAGAACTTGCCAGCTTGAACGAGAGCACCAAGAAGACACTTGAAGTTCTCTCATCTGATTCCGTTCAGGCCAACTTGAAGCAGGATAAGAATCAAAACCGCACCTACTTGGCCAAAGAGCACGGAATTGATGACGCCAAGATCTATGAACTTTACAAGCTTGGTAAATTACAATACAACAGAGGTGACTACGGTGTTGCATCCGATCTGTTGAACAACTTCCGGTTCATCTCTGTCAATAAGGAATTGAACTCGTCTGCTACTTGGGGTAAGCTTGCAGCAGAGATTATGACTGGTTCGTGGAGCGAGGCTGCCAATGAATTGGCCAAGATCCGTGAAGTTATCGATAACAGAAACTATACTGGATCCACCCTTAATCAACTTAATGAACGGATTTGGTTGATCCATTATTCTCTATTCACTTTCTTTAGAGCCACCGGATCTTCTGTTACTACCGAAGATGAAGGTGCAGACGAGAAAAGAAACAGTCAATTGTCATCGATGATCGAACTGTTCCTTTCATCTTCTTACATGTCCACCATCGAAGCTTCATGCCCATGGGTTCTTCGTTACTTGATCGTTGCTGTTATTGCCACCAAGCAGTACAAACGTCTCAGAGACGTTGTTCGTGCCGTCGATGTTGAGACCTACGAATTCCAGGATCCATTCACACATCTACTTGAAACTTTGTTCCTTAACTACGACTTTGACTCGTTAGAAGAGAGCATTAAGCAAGTGACCGTCTTACTCTCGACTGATTTCTTCCTCTCTAAATTGGATTCTTCACTTGTCATCAAGAACCTACAAGAATTGATTATCAGTACGATCACTAAAGTGTACAAAGAAGTCACTGTGGAAAGATTGGCCAAAATCTTCAACCAAGAGACCAGTGAAGTCGAAGCGCTGTTGAAGTCTCAAGATATTCCTGTCAACGATGGAATCGTCGGTTCCGTCAAACAACCAGCAGCATCTGTCTACCAGCAGGTGTATGAGAAGACTAAGGCTTTCAATTTCAAATCGAACCAAATCTTGAACACTGCATTCAGTCGATCCGAATAAATCACGGAGTAACTTGCTGGCTTCGTCCGTACGTACGTAATCTTTACTGCCTAGACTAATATACATCAAAGAAATCCACTTTTATAAGTATATACATGCTGGAATGTCCATTCACTTCCGTGGAACAACCTCGTAGTTTCTGAATGGTTTACTGTATCCGTTAGATTGGGTTTTCATTCTTGGAACCAACTTCTTCAACTCTTCCTCATCTTCAAAGAATTCTTTCTTGCATAGATCAACCAGTTTCCGGAACTCTTCTTGACCGTTCTTTCTAAGTTTAATCAAACTGTCCACATTCTGTTGCGTCAGCTTATCAACTTGTTCACCTTGTAACTCCAATCTTGCAACTGTCTTGGCAATCAGCCAGAACTTCATCTCACGTTCTCCATTATCGACAAATTCCACAATGGCTTGTGGGGCATTATCACCTATCCGTGGCTCCAACTTTAAGATTCTAGTGTAACCACTTGGTCTATTCTGGTATCTTTCTTTCAACTCGCCCATCAGTTTTGGAACGGTCCTTTCTTGATTATAAAGCTCTCCATATAGTTGAGATTTGAAAGCTGATGCTGAAAGTTTGGTTCTCTTGGTTTTATTGATCATATTCTCGGCCAAATCCTGAAGAAGTTTCGCCTTACCCATCGTAGTCGTCACATTTTCGTGCTCGATCAACGAAGAGACCAAGTTTCTCATCGTATGGTCGAGCATCCGAGCTGTTCTTCCAAGAGGCATAGTTAAGTTGGAAAAAGTCTGATATGCTTAGAAGTGAAAAATTTCGTCGCTCTTTTTTTTTTCAACACTTAGAATGAAAAAAATGGTTGTTGGTGATTTTCTCCCCTCTAACTACCACAAGTTTCTTTTACAGCACAATGGGAGGAAGAATCAACGGGGTGCTTGCCGGAGTGTTATTGACTGGCTCAATAACATACATGACTATCTTGGAGTTCCACGCGAAGCAGTTGGCGATTTCCAATGCATTGAACGAGACCAACGAACTGATTGTGAACCACGGTAGACCCGTGGAGCCAAAGAGTAACGTTATACATTATCAGACACGGACAATCAAGGAGACTGTCAAGGATATCTGGAACCACGATGTGATCAAGGGAGTGAATTGGTTATACTCATTGGATATAGGTAGCTGGGGTTCCAAGATGGTGGAATCGTTGACCCCACCTAAACAATAATGATCGCAGGCATGTCATATTAAATACAGTTATCTAACTAGTTAAGAATCTTTCTTTACATCCTCGACGGGTTTCCGGGTCCAACCGGCTTCAGCATCAAAGTACTGTTGAACAGCGATATCATGACCGAAAGAGACGAACGGAGTAATGATGGACCCGATCAATGCACCCAATGCCTGTAGTATACCTAGATATCTAGGTCCAAACCCTAAGACGAAACAACTTAATAGCCAGCCGATGAAATCGGTAAAGATGTAGCCTCTTCCACTCTCAAGTTGATTGAGAACCATCTGTGCACACTCAGCTGCACTGATCGGCTTCGAAGCGTCCTCTATATATGAGCAGACCGCTGGTTTAGTCAAATTCTCCTCCTGGTAGCCTTCAGAGTCAAAGTTCCCAGGGAATGCAACATGCGTCACAATATTGTACGGTTTAAGTTCCTGTCTCAATATATCACCAAGTGACCGAATCGCAGTCTTTGCAGGACCATATGTGGCATACCCAGTAAAACTATAAGCTGCGACCTCTGAAGAGATTAAAACGATATCTCTCTGAACACCTTCTGGTTTCAAGACACGCTTGATGGTACCCCAAGTGGATCTCTTCACAGGCTTCTCTGGCTCCAATCCGTCCACAATTCGACGTGTCATCACATGTGTCAAGTTTAAAGCAGTGGTATAGTTGAGATCAACACCGTCTTTGAGTTGGCGCGGAGTGAGACGGATGAAGTAGTCTGGTTGAGCACCGCCAGCACAGCAGATCACTCCATCCGGCTTGTCCACACCCAATCGGTCCAGAAGTCCTAATACTTTGGTAGTTTCTTCGTAGTCAGACAGATCAACTGCAAAATACTCAACAAATTGGTTCTTATCCTGTTTCAATGCATGCTCAAGTACTTCCTTCTTAGCCTTTTGCAACTTGTGTTCTGTTCTAGCCAACAGGATGACATTAGCACCACGACTTGCCAAAAGTTTGGCAAACTCGAGTCCAAGGCCTTGTGATCCACCAGAAATAACGAACGTTCGCCCCAAGGCAGGGAAATGATTGCCCATTTCGAGTAAAAGAAGAAGTAGTGGTAAGAGGGAAGAGATTTGGTTATTTGAAAAATTATAGAGATATCATCATGGGTTGGGTCATAGTCATTAATAAATATCTATATGGGTCATGTGTATTGCAGTCAACTTGAGGCCTGTCTCCGCATGGCCATTGCCTCTTTCAACATCTGTTTCTCAAGATCTTTCCTATAACCAAGCAGAAACATCAATTCGAACAGTACCAGGTAAGGTGCCAAGACTAAAGGTTGAACCAAGTTATCCAGAATTGCAGGAGCTCTATGCTCATCGTGGAAATGGCCAAAGAACTGTGCCAACCACGATATTATATGGATTGGTAATATGACCTTGAAGACTGAGCTCACCGGATAAGTCTGATGCAGGTACTCAGCCAAGTATCCGATAGCGAACAAGATCGGAACCATGATAGTTCCAGCTATCTTATCAAGTGCGAGGTAGTAGAGTCCATACCCAACCAATCCTGCGTACCCTAGAGAGATCTTATCATACAAAGGAACGTATGATGCCATAATGAACCCAGTCCACATGATCTGTGGGATACAGGTCAAATGAATCCTCACATTCCGTTTGTTCATGTGGTAAGCCTTATACAGGGCTAACTGTCCCGGGAGATCAAGCAGATCTGGGTTTTCAATCTTTTGTTTCTTCCCATCCGTCATTTTTAAAAGATGATGATGATAATATACAGCAAGAGCTAGATGGAACTGATCACTTTTTTTTTTTTTCGCTAGGGCTCACCCCGCATTTTGGGTTCCATTTGCATCTATTTATATCTGTCGGAGAAAAAATAAATAATAAGAGAGAGACAAGAGCACCCCACGAAGGGTGGTGCTAGTGCCCTTATATTTTTAATTAGATATTTTTGTACAACTTAACCTTTTTCATATCACTTTCTTCTTTTAACTAGAAACTACTTAAAAGGACACAACAAAAAGATGTCAGATAACGCCGTGAAAGACAAAGCAAGTGGAGCTGCCGAATCCGCCGCCACCACATCAACAAAGGCGGCTGAATCCGATGACGTTCAGTCCCAAATCACCGAACTTAAGAACCAACTCAATAAGCAGCGTAAAGTGATCACAGACACTGCACAACAGCTTCTTAAACTTCAATTGAAAGAATCGAGAGAAAAACTATCACAAGTTCCAAATCCAACCAATCTTCTTAGGGGTGGAGCTGACAGCTCTGCCGATGATGTCAACAACTTTGCCACCAATGAGGATCTGGTTCAACTTGTTGCCGAATTGCAAGGTCAATTGAATATCCTTGACCAGAAGTCAATTCGTAGAGTTGCCAATGTTCAGGCTGTCAAAGATTCAGATAAGTTATACCCATTGCCTAACGCCGATGGCAACTACCCGGACAACTTCCCTGCTACATTGGGTGATTTCAAAAAATTGAGCAATGCCGACCTTGTCAGCCTCTCTGCCTTCTACGATCTGTTACCAGAGAATGCAGAACAGGAGGCTCGTATGAAGGCATTCATCGAGGGTAAGATCAAGTCTCCAAACCTTCCATCTTCTGAATACACGTTCAAGCCAGATGATTATACAAAGGAACAGTTGTTGGAGTTCTTTAGTGAATTGCGCTTCTATTCGGGTATTACCTACTCCAGAGAGGAATGAGGTGTATATATACAGCAAATCTAATGGAATAAAGAGTCGTAAATCATGAAATTATTAAATATCAAACACTTCAACGTAGGCATCGTGAATGAACTCATGTAGATTGGTAGTTTGCATAGCTCTTCCATATTTGGCAAATGCCTTTCTTGCACTCACTTTGGTCAGAATGGATCCACCATAACATGCTAACATTCTGATTTCCTCGTCTTTCAATTGAGGTTCAGATGTAATCGCTTCAGGCCAGATCTGCTCTTTATAGGCAGACATACCCCATGCAAGCAACGTAGAGATCATACCAGTTAACGAATCACCTTGGCCACCAACACGTTTATTAGATCCCTTCTCGTCGGATACAATCATGTTTTTACCGTACACAATCGTATCATTTTGTCCCTTTTGGAAGATGGTCACTTGCAATTCATCGCTCAATTTATGCAGTTCAATCAGATTATCATTATCCTGAATATTGAGAGCATCACATATACGACGGTATTCAACGACATTAGGTGTCAAAATGGCGTTGCTGTAACCTCGAATGATTTCAGGTTTTAAAGAGACCAAGTAGAGTGCATCAGCATCGAGAATCAGAGGTACATTACGTTTCTTAACTTCATCGATGATGAATTCCAATGTACGTTGCATAATTCGATCACGACCAAAACCGGGGCCGATTACAACGACTTGAATTCGATCTAGTACTTGAATGACTTTGGGTAACACCTCTGTCTTGATGAAAGTAGCTTCAAAATCAGGATCCGCACGTATGATACTTTCGTCACCTCCATGGTTGTAAAACTTGTACATTTTCAAAGCGCTCGAGTCTTTCAAGTACGGATGCACCATTAGATCCGGAGAATAGCTTTTAATGACAGGTGAAGCCGATTGTTCACATATAACGTGAGTCAGATCGCATCCTAATGTTGCAGCAGCATGTGCAGAAAAGAACGGTGCTCCAGTGTAGTCCTCGCATCCACCAATGATGGCGATCCTGCCGCATTGACCCTTGTGGAACGTTGGCAAGAGCGGCGGAATCATATTCTTGGTCATCCGCAGCAATTCCGCTTTAGGAACGTAGTTTTTAAACATGGTTTGTAACGCAATCCCAAAAGAAGTAGAGATAAGCAGTGGGGTGCTAACGGGGCTAATATTAATGAGTTAATTTTCACATATTATCTCCGAGACCCCTCCTCCGGCCCACACCCTCGGAACCCTACCGGTTTTTTTTTCAGCCCTCACCCGCTTCCACCTACCCCGAAAAAGGTGGCTTCCCAAAACTCTCCGGACTTGGCACCACAACCTTCCTTTTCCACTTTATATCAATTGTAATCGGAATAAATGTCTAGCAAAATGTCTCAAACCACCAAGATTCTCGTTTCACTTGCCGCAGTTGCCGGTGGTGCTTACGTCTACCAACAGTACTTTGGAGCAGCAGCTGCTGAGCCTGCTTTGAAAGGTGACGGTCAATGGATTGACCTCAAATTGAAGGCTGCCAGAGACTTGTCTCACGACACCAAGGTTCTTACTTTCGACTTGCCAAAGAAGAACAATGTGTCCGGATTGGTCACTGCATCCTGTCTTTTGACCAAATACGTCACCGAGAAGGGTAACAACGTCATTAGACCTTACACTCCAATCTCCGACACCGAGCAGCAGGGTACCATTGATCTCTTGGTTAAGAAGTACGAAGGTGGTAAGATGGGAACTCACATTTTCGGTCTCAATCCTTCCGACGTCCTCTCTTTCAAGGGACCAATCCTCAAGTGGAAGTGGGAACCTAACCAATTCCAAGACGTCACACTCATTGGTGGTGGTACCGGTATCACACCTCTTTACCAAATCATCACTGAGGTCTTGAAGAACAAGGAGGATAAGACCAAGATCAACCTCTTGTACGGATCTAAGACTCCTTCTGATATTCTCCTCAAGCCAGAACTCGACGCTCTTGCTGCTGCTCACCCTGATCAGTTCAAGATCACCTATTTCGTCGACAACAAATCTAGTGACGACTCTTTCGCTGGTAAGGTTGGTTACATCGGTAAGGATGATGTCAAGGCAGCTGTCACTGGTCCTTCTCCAACCAGTCATGTCTTCATCTGTGGTCCACCTCCTCTTTACAAGTCGGTCTCTGGTACTAAGAACTCTCCATCTGACCAAGGTGAGGTTTCTGGAATCCTTTCCGAGCTCGGATACGACAAGACCCAGGTCTTTAAGTTCTAAGCGCGTTGTTTATATTGGTCAATGGCTGCAGTTTTTTATATCTTTTAACTAACTAAGCAACCACAGATCAAACTTCCCTTATTTCAGACAGACTTTATCACTTTATATTTTGATATGAAAAATTTATTGCTTTTTTTTTTTCAAGTCCTCCTAGTACCCCATGGCTCGTCCTATATCAAGACGATCCAGAGCTGCACGTCGCGGTGAGATCGACCCTGATGCTCAGGATTCCACTGTGGAGACTTTAGATGCTGTTCCACGTGCTTCAAGAACCGATGTGATCGGTCCTATGATCAGAGCATCTACTGAAAAGAATGGTGAACTTCTCACTAGACGGATGTCAAGGAAGGAAAGGAAGTTACATTCGTCTGCTATGACCACACCAACATCTGAAGCCGCTGGAATTCATAAGAAGAAGTCTGGAATTGTGTCCAAGACGGTGAGATCACGTCGTAAGAAAGCTGTCACAATTGATGGACGGTTGGCTAGCAAGATTGAGGCCAGTCTGATGAGAAAAGATGCACGGAAGAAACTTCGTAAATCCAACTGGGACAAGGTTAATGAGATGACACGGACTGCCATCGAGATAGAGACACATAAGGCAGCCATTGCCACAGATAATCAGCCAGGTAATGAAGATGCAGAGCAGAAGGAACAAGTTGATGATGTGTTTGGTGAAGAAGGCAGTGGATGGGCCGAATTGACTGGTCAACAGCCAGAACAGGATACAGCACCAAAGAGCAAGAGTCGGCCGCGGAATGCATTTGATCTGTTGGACGAGGTCGAAGCATGAATAAATTTGCATTAATTAGTCTATAAACAATCGTATTTTATTTGGTATCCATTGTAACTTGACTGAACTGTCTTTCAAAAGACTCATCAACAGTGTAAAGGACTTCCTTCGCCTGCTCTCTAACCAATAGATCCACATCATTGTCAGCAATATATTTCAGAGCAGAGTCGAGTTTTGGGCCATACGGACCAACAAGTTGAAGTCCATCTTCGGCACTGACCAGATCTTTGATTGCAGTAATGGCTGCTCTCCTCATCACAGACTCTTGCTCACTTTTTTCAAAAGTTAGTATACCTTGGATCAAATCAACCACGTCTTCAAGATATGGCTTGCAACTGTTTCCCAGTTCATGGCATAGTTCACCAATAAGAGACATCGCAGACATTCTCAGCCTCACGTCTTGCTCTTCTCCTCGTTTAGCAACAAGTTTAATGACAGACGAGATCAATGTATCAAGTTCTGATTTATCTAGAGTCTTGATTTTCCTCTGGATGAATCTAAGTAACACTTCACCGACTCGCAACTGTTTATCGATATTCCCAGAATTATACTCTTTAAGGATATTCTTCAACATCGTAGTTGATGGGTCTAATTCCATCAACTCTTCCAGACCTCTCACTGCGTTCAAGTAGACAAATGGTTCTTTATCGTTCAACTGGGCTAAATGAAGTCCGAAAGCATATTTCAATGACACTTTCCCCACAGAAGGGTCTGCCAACTGTCTGATGAGGTCCAATCCATACACACGTATAGATGGAACAGGATCTGCAATGGATTTAATAGCTTTTTCTAAAAGTCGGTCCTGTTCTCTCTTCTTGGAATCTGTCAAAACAACCTTACTTCCAAGAATCCTCTTGATCTCTTGACGAAGGTCAGAATAAGAATCAAACTTTTCATCTTCCAACAACTTGTCCAACTCTTTCAGTTGATCCAGAGTTTCCTGTGTCATAGTTCCAGTGATACCAGAGACAACCTGAGATAGGATTTCCAAACCGGCACCAGTCGTCTCATCAACAATTTCTTCTTCGTCCTCGTCATCAGAATCTCCCTCCACGACTTCTAACTTGATAGTTGGTGACGAACTTTGAGAGGTAAGAAGTGGAACAACCAAATTTAACAAGACTTCAGGAGATGAAGAGATCCGATCTTTGAAATTTTCAACCAATGATTGAACTAGTTTGAGGTTTGTCAATGCCGCAAACGGATCATCGTCGGTAGCAGCAATGAGTTGAGAACCATTATCCAGTTTCAACCATTTCTTGAATGCCAAGATCAACACATGGTTAAACTCTTCATCTGGTAGAAACTTCAGAGCCTCGATCAGAAGACCAATGGACACATCGATATCATCTAAAAGAGAAAGTGATGGCTGGGATTCTAAAAGACTCTCCTTAATTATAGTCAACTTGTTGTCACCTTCACCAAACTCCCAGTGATCACCTTTCAAAGAGACCAGGTTATCCACAATCAGATCCAAGAAACTCTTATCGGGTGCTATTGAAATGATAGAAACCAATGCATCGAGTCCGATTTGATAGTCCTTGCCGTGCTTTTTTTGATAAACCAAGTACGCCCATAGTGAGGGCATGACTGGAGTGAATAAAGCGGTACAGAAATCACCATTGATGGATTGCCTTGAGAACGTCAAGATGACGTTAAATGCATTGTTAAGTTGAGATTCGTTGGTGAGAACAATGGCATCAGTGTTGGAAGGAGCTGGATTGAATGCTTCCCAAACTTTGGTAAACAGGAAGTCGGTAACGATCCGTTGATTCTTAGCAAAGATGATTTCAGCCACAGATGCGGCAATAGTGTTCATAACTGGTCTGTTAACAAAAACCAATATATCGTAGAGTTGAGACATGATGTTAGCGAAATAGGCGGCATTGTCCATGTCTGCCGGTTTAGAATGCAAAAGTGCGTTAACGACATGTGGAATCCGGGTGGTGTCGATCTTATCGTTATCTCGAAGTCCCATGACAACGTCTATAGTAGACTGAACACCCAACTTTTTGCTATTAACGACAATTTGAGAAAGATGTGATAGAACCAGTTGACGAAATGGGCCTGGAGCAGATGAGGCCAGCATTAGCGTATAGAGAGATAACAACTGATAAGAAGTAGTTGTAGCCTCTAGCGTATTGACCGAGTCTATATATGCTTGATCATTCGTTGAAAGGTACAATGCACAAGTTAATATATCGGTGAATCCGGTACCTACTTGGATCAAATCCTTGAGATCACTTTTCTCTTCGAACAGAGGAACCATCTGGTCCACTATCAGTTTAAGAATAGTCAGTGCATGATCACCTGTCGCTTTCCCGATTGTTAATGGGATTCTAAAGTTCTTCAATCTTCTCTTTGCCAGAGGTATCCCAATTCCGTCTGGTAAACATGCATAGACACCTTCGATCACCAACACATTGACTAAGTTCTCCAAAGTCTTAATGTTCCGAACAGGTATAGCTATGTACTTGGTGTCTTGAGTCTGGATAGATTTCTTTTGGATCGCTTTCAAGTAGTGCAAAATGTGATTGACTACCTGGTACCTCTTGTCAATTTCGTCATTCTTCTCCGGCAATCGATCGTAGAGAACCGTCAACCGCTTATTAGCCGGATCCTTACTGGTCTTATAGTCCCCTAAATAGCCATCTATTTCACCAAACAGCTTTGCCAATGGCTTGTCATGAACTATCTCCACGTTGGAACCATTGTCAAACTTGGCCAGCAGCGATTTAATACTGTCAGGATCAACCTCGGCATTACCTGACATTACTAACGGAAAAGAACAAGTGATTGCTAGAGGGGAAATATGCAGGGAAAGACAGTTATAGAACCTTCAGATGAATAATTTTTTTGAAAAAAAAATCTTTAACTAGAGACCATCACCGTCTTCTTTAGGGTCAAACATGGGTAAACTGACGACATTAACCGCCGAGGAGCAGGAGAATGTGATCTTTGATGCTAGAAATGGAGACTTAGAGAGTTTGAAAGCTATATTTACAGACGAAGTGGAACCGAGCGTTTTACCGACAATTAAAGACGAGTTCACACTATCTACACCTATTCACATGGCAGCAGCAAACGGTAACGTCGAAGTGTTGAAGTATCTGTTGTCGCTGGTGAGTAAAGAGGAGGCTAAAATTCTGGTTAATAAACGGAACGATTCTGGTAATACGGCTCTACACTGGGCAGCATACAATGGACACCTCGAATCTGTGGAGTTACTATGTGAATATGGAGCGGATCCATTTATTCAGAACCAATTTAAGCATGATTCATTCTACGAGGCACAGAATGCGGATTCTGATAAGACAGAGCAGTATCTGTTGAAACGGTTTGGAGAAAAGTTGGAAGAAGAGGAAGCTGAAGAGAAAGGTGAGACGTTTGATGAAGATAAAGTCAAGTTTACTCCAGGTACAGAGATTAAGAAGTTGAACGAGGAGGCCAAGGACGTCAAGGACAAAGCCGTGGAAGACGATGCGGTCAATTACATTCAATCCAAAACCGAGAAGATGAGTGTCAAGGAATGAGTGTACATAGCATAGATAATATAAATGGTATCAGTTAGGTTAATGGTCCCCAGTAGGTACTCCCAGGTACTCCCCAGGTAACTCCCCGCGACTCCCCGTTTGCTGCAGATGACTGGTATTTAAAAAATTTTCCACAGCCAGAGATCTCTCCAAATCTGGAGTCACACGGTTCTTTGCACAATTTAAGATGTCTGCCGAAGAATTAGGGTTTGATCCTACTTTGAAGAAGAAGAAGAAGAAGAAGAAAGTTGTTCCAGGCACAGAGGATGCTGCCAAGGCGGGAGCAGCCGATTCCGGTGATCTTGATACATTATTTGCAGGTGCCAAGAAGAAGAAGCATCATAAGAAGAAGGCCAAGGCTGTGGATGCGGATGAATTCGAGAAGCAGCTTGCGAAAGCCGGTATTAAAGTTGATGAGAAATCATCTGGTTCTGCAGTTAGTGCAGACGATAAACAACAGGGTAACTTCCTGCCATACTCGAAGCTTTTGAGCAGATTCTACGTGGTTCTAAGCAAGCAAAATCCAGAATTGGCTGGAGGGCAACATCAAAAGCTTAAGATTCCACCACCAGAGGTTGCAAGAGATGGTAACAAGAAGACCGTCTTTGTTAATGTTCAAGTCATCGCACATGTTCTCCAAAGAAGCCCAGAACATCTTATTCAATATCTATTTGCTGAGTTGGGTACTTCAGGTTCCATCGATGGTGAAAAACGGTTGATTATTAAGGGAAGGTTCCAGGCCAAGAATATCGAGAGTGTTCTTAGAAGATACATTCAAGAATACGTTATTTGCAAGACTTGTAAGTCTATGAACACAGAACTTCGCAGAGAGAGTACCAACCGTTTGCATTTCATTGTCTGTAAAGCCTGTGGTTCTACCAAGTCTGTTTCTTCTATCAAGACAGGTTACCAGGCTCATATCGGTGCCAACAGAAGAAAGCGTGTCTGAGTGTAATTACAAGGCCGTCTCGCGTGTATCTCTATATATAAGTAAGTTTATCTATCATATACTGTATATGAAGTTCGAAAAATTTATGGGTGCAAAGAGATGTACTCTTAGAGCTACTATCAAGCTTTCCGAGATATCCAAGTTTGAATGAATGCTGTTTCCTGGCATTCTATATGCTTACCAGTGTGATTAATCAAGAAAACGATGAAAGTAAAGTGGCTTACTGAGGCTTGATATTTTCTGACTATAAATCCCTAACAGGTCCGCTTTAGGAAATTTTTCTTCTTGGCATCACTCTCTCTTTCCAATGAGAGAATATAGCTTGCACCAGATCCTGAGTAATTGAAGGTGGATTCCAGTGGGTCCATCTAGAAAGACAATAAATTCATGCCCCATCTTTATGACAAAGAACTTCATCCTCATTGCCTTTACGGAATCCTTACCTATCATGCGTTCTAGTCAAAGCAAAGATAAGTGTGTTGTTGGAGAACAGCGTGTGCTTGTTCGATTGGTTGTTCTATACAATATCAACAGATAAATCTGGCTCAAATGGGTGTAACTCCCACATTGCTCATTACCACGCTACTCCGGTATACTCCATCAAAGATTACATTATCAAACCAAGTTTTAATCCAAGTCACCGATTTGCTTTTGTGGCCCAGCTGGTTAAGGCGTTAGTCTCATAATCTGAAGATCGCGAGTTCGATCCTCGCCAAGAGCAGACGTTTTCTTTTTATTTTTAAGGATTCTCTCAAAGATTGTATTGGATTTTGTCTATTTAAAGTAGGAGGAGTATGCAGAAAGAGAGTTAGATCCACCAAGATGAGCAAACAACACATTGGAACCTTCTTTAATAGCACCTTCCTTGACAAGGTTAATCAATCCATCGAACGATTTACCTTCATAGACTGGATCAGTCATGACACCTTCAGCCTGTGCAAGCTGTTTAATGGCAGCGATTGTACCATCGTTTGGAATACCATAGCAAGGGCCACCGAATCTGGTGTCCAAGTTGAACTTCTCAAATTTCTTATCAAGTCCAATCAACTTAGCGGTATTATTGATAATTCTGAGAGTCTGCTCATAGGTATGGTCGGGCTTACCAGAGGCATCGATGGCAATAACATCATCCTCTCTGCCATATTGAGCCATACCGACAACAATACCTGCAGCAGTGGAACCAGTCACACAACAGACAACGATCTTATCAAACTTGATACCCAACTGTTTCTCCTGTTCGATCACTTCATCGGCAAAACCAACGAAACCTAAACCACCAAATTTGTGCTCAGAGCATCCGGCAGGAACAGGATATGGCTTGAAACCTTTGGCAGTCAAGTCATCCAAAGCATGTTGGAACGAATCTCTCATACCGATATCGAAACCATCAGGGACAATCCTGATATCATCGCCCATGATTCTGGCGGCTTCAATATTACCAACTTTGTCATATACTTCCTTCTCACTGTCTGGAATTGGAACCCAATTCTCATGAACTGTAACGGCCTTAAGTCCGATCTTGCAAGCGGTGGCAGCGGTCATCAAAGTTTGGTTCGATTGGATACCACCAATGGACACAATGTGCGTATAGTCACCCTTGAGAATATCAGGAACGATGTATTCAAACTTTCTCAACTTGTTACCTGCAAATGCCAATCCAGAGTTCCGATCTTCTCTCTTGGCATAGATCGTAACTTTACCACCGAGCTCTTTGGAAATGTTCTCTAATTTATCAATTGGAGATGGTCCAAAGAGTAGTGGGTACTTTTCAAACTTATCAAGCAGTTTACCGGTCATATTGGTCAATTATGTAGATTGGGGAGGAATTGTTGTAGTAAACTTCAAAACAACGCTCCTTCCCACTCCCTTATATACTACAGGCGGCCGAGAAACAATCTCTTTAAACGGAGATACATCTCCGCATCATCCATCGACCCAGCCAATCGGAGATGTATCTCCGGGGATGGTGGAGGAGAAATCAGCGGTCCGTAAAGACAATCATTATATCGCATGATCCGATTGTGTAATTATACCTGTTGCTGATGATCAGCAAACAGTAATTTAAGGTTTCTGAATAGCCAGTGTACCCAGTTTATGGATAATCTATACTTAGACTTGGTATACCAGTCCTACCAAACACCTTAACATGGAACAAATACATCCCTACACCATGAATTCAAGGGTTGGTGGAATTTTTCCACGGCTGAAGAGAGGAGAGGAGGGCCAAGCAAAGGAACGAACGGATCGTGAATACTAAGAACTCTGCATCTATTGAACGATGGGCTTGCCAAATGGGATTACTAAGTGTATGAATGGTGTCGCACAGATTGACTGCGATTAACCATTCTCAAATTTAGACCAATCGTGTGCTAATCAATTGATTTGCACCTAACAGTCCCGTCCCTACCCCACATCTCCGGTCAGTCGGAGTAAGACGGAAAAATGGTCCGTAAAATTGTTTGACGATTATATTTTTTCAAGACCGGGAAATTACTTTTCACTTCTTAAGGGCGTGTGTTTTCTTCTTGGATTAAGCAGATAGTTCAGAAGGATATCAATTCGAAAACAAGATCAAAGAGATGTCCAAGCACCCTTCTTCCCCATCGATGAGACAACCATCGTCTCCACGGATCCAATCACGTCAGGCTTCCATTGTGGAGATGTTGTCTTCCCCTCCCCCATTAGACCCTTCAGATCCTCGTAACGCTTTACCACAACAGCAACAGCAGTTACAACAAGGTTCTCAAGAGAGTTCTACCACTTCCAGTCTTGCACAAGCAATGGCACGTGCAAACAGTGGACAACCAAATTTCCATTCTCCATTTGGTCATCATTCTGGCTCAGTGTCGTCACAGAGTGGTCTGACTGGCAGCCAATTCCAACCACAGCAGCAACAACAGTCCCTTTATGGACAGGGTTCAGTCTCTAGAAACTCTTCTGTGTCTTCTTCTATACTTGCAGAAGCCGCAATCGATTGGCAAGACACAACCCTTAGTGAATTGGTTGAGAAGAGTAAATTAATTATCATCAAGGATAATTTATCTGTTGAAGATGCTTTTAAAACTTTGGTTAATCATGGCTTGACCTCTGTTCCTGTCGAACACTATGACAATGATCCAAACTGTTTAACTTTCGACTATGCTGACCTTAATGCCTACTTGCTCCTCGTTTTAAACAAACTCAATACCGATACTTTGGCCACCATGAACTATGAACCAAAGGATCAAATCCCTGCCTTAATTCATAAGGCACAACGTGGTGATCAAGTCCCTGTCTCGTTTGTTATTCGCATGTCTACTAAAAACCCTTTTATCAAACTCTCTGAAAGTGATACACTCTCCACCGTTGTTGAAATACTTGGAACTGGTGTCCATCGTGTGGCTATCACTAAGGATAACCACTTGACTGGTGTCTTATCCCAGAGAAGATTGGTTAAATGGCTTTGGGACAATGCTCGTAGGTTCCCTTCAATGGAACCTCTATTCACATCTTCATTACAAAGGCTCCAAATTGGTTCTCCCAACCCGGTCTCCATCTATGGTGATCAGTCACTTATCGAAGCCTTTATGAAAATGAATAAACTTAAAGTGTCTTCACTTGCTGTCGTCGATAGAAACTATCATTTGCTTGGTAATATATCTGTCACTGATGTCCGTATCGTGTCCAACTCCTCACGTTCGGATCTTCTATACAAGTCTTGCCTCCATTTCATTTCAGTCATCCTTAATCTAAGAGGCATTGAGAATGGTCAAGATTCCTTCCCAATCTTCCATGTGACCACTTCTTCTTCGCTTGCAAGAACTATTGCAAAGCTTGTCGCAACTAAATCTCATAGATTGTGGATCGTTAAACCAGAAAACCCAATCCCATCACAATCGGCTACCCCAGGCTCGGCCCCTCTCAGCCCTGCAGCTACAGGATCGTCTAACTACGAAAGACATGGCTCAATTTCAGCAACTACACTCTCATCAAGTAATAGCTTCACTACAGAGATGGCTGCCGCTAGTGCAGCTGCAGTTACTCAGGAGAAGGAAATTGCCAACGGTAAATTGGTTGGAGTCATTTCACTTACAGATATTCTCTCCCTCTTTGCTAGAACTTTGGGTAAAGTTCATGTCGACCCTTCGATTGCACGGAAACAGAGAAGACGCTCTAGCAGTGGATCTAGCAGCAGCAGTAGCAGCAGGTTTTCGGGCAGATCAGGTTCGCTTGAACAGTTCCGCAAGAGCATATCCGAGTCCAGTGGACGAATTTGAACTCATTTTAAATATGTTTGTCACTATATTTAATTACAGTTACCCGCACATATATACACATACATAAACTTGTTATGATGACTTCTGTCTTTTGATTCCAGGCGAATTAACACCTAATGGACGTTTCCTTTGACCCCGTAGCATGTTAGAGATGCTTTCTGACACATCCAATTGTTTGGCATTGGCCTGTTCAGATTTCGCCACAATATTCTCCTTGAATTCTCCGTCGAACCTCTTCGACAAGTCAAGGCAATTGACAGAATCAGCCATCATCTGTTGACTTCTATTATACATCCGCAATCCACTTTGAGCAAGACTTTCAATAGATGAATTTAGAGTTGGAACTTTCTCGAGACTCGAGGTGACAAGCCCCAAAGATTCGGATTCATCATTCTTGTTCTTTGTTAACTGGTCAGTGATACAATTCAATTGATCACATCCATTATTATGCAACTTGGTGACTTCATTCAAAACCGTCTTGCTACAGCTTTGAAGTTGCTTATGTGTTGCATCGGACTCTTTCAACCACTTATCAGCTTCCTTTTGAATCTTCCCTTGGAAGATCTGTTTCAAACTAGCAGTATTCTCCACCGCCAACTCCCGATAGAGAGTGTTCAAACGGTGTGACATATCATCCTGAAACTTTTTGATCTTCTCTGAGCCCAATAACATGAGTGTCTCTGCCAACTGCTCATCCTTTGACGAGAAAACTCCCTCTGAAACGTAATTGCCAAACTTCTGATGGGATTGTAATGATTGTTCGATCAATTTACCTTCCTCACCCAAACTGGTTGCAATATTGACCTTTGTGGAATCTAACAGTTCTTGTACAGTATTGGTATCAGGAGTTCTTTCCATACATTCCCTTTGATGTTGTATTGCAGATTCTAGTTGCTTCTGTATCGATTTAACCATATCCACCAAGTTAGAAACATCTTTTAAAACCACCTCTTTGGTAATAGTAGGTTCTTTAGAAAGCCCAGTAAGCAATTCTATGAGGGGCTGTAATTTGGTTGATAAGGAAGAAGACGATTGCATCAACTCTTTTTGGTAACAAGACAACTCTTGCTGCTGGTTCGAAGATATTGATCTAAGACTGTCAACTATCGAATCGTATTGGACTTGCTTGTCCCTTAGTTGATTCTGATACTCTACTAGTTTGGCCTCGAGACTCTGCAATCCAGAAAGATAGCTCTCCTTTTGCTTGGACTCTTCCTCTGTTTTCTTTGTCTGAACTTCCAACTGTTGTTGCATTGCATCATGATCTCTGATCAGCTCTTTCAATTCATTCTTCTGGTTGTTGTAATCTGCGATCAATTTGTCGTAGTTTGATTGATCCATATAAACACCATCTTTACGACGTGAAGCCTTCAAATCTAACTTCAGTCTATAATTCTCTTCAATGAGTTCCTTTGCCAACACTTCATCTGATATGAGTGGTCCCATTTGAACAACATTCTTGATATTCTTAGCCTTGGATGCATATTCAAGAGTCGAGATTGTAGGTTGCAAATCCGGGATAGTTGGAGCCACATTAGCCACGAGTACTGTCTTAGTGTGTCCACCTAGAGAATCCTGAAGTAGTCGGGTCAATTTGGATTCTCTGTATGGAACGTATGCACTACCGTCCACCAGTGAATTTATCACACGCCCAAGAGTTAACAGACTCTGATTGATTGATCCAGCTTCTCTTGCATGAAGGTTGACAGACCCAGAACGTCCAATATTCTCAGATCCCGCCAAATCAACCAAATTCAATTTGGTATATTGGAATTCTTCATCAGACTTGGATTTTTTGGTCATTGTCACTGTGAAGATCGTGTGTGATCTACTAGATAGGTCATTCATCTTGGTTGTTGCAGTCTGCCTGTTTTGTAACCCTTGTATCAACAATTTCATTCCATCGTCAGCACTTCTTATCTGATACTCTTCCAATCCGTCGATCCGTATTATGGTATCGTTGTTCTTGCTGCGCTGTTCATATACCTTCAATCTTCCCGTACTTCTCTGGAACGATAACAGATCACGTAACTCTTCGTTGTATATCTCGACAAAAGAACAACGGATGATGGCATCAGTTTTACCATCGAGTCTCTTGAATAAACTATGCAAAGTACGTGGAATCACACCGGCGTCAGCACCCAATTCAACTCCGTTCATAACATCCTTTTCAGGGTCGTCACCACACATTGTATACGTCTTACCAGCACCAGTCTGGCCATAAGCCAATATAGTGCAATTAAACCCTTCGACAAACTCATCGCACAACGGTTCGGCCACATTTTGAAAGAACTTAGTTTGATCTGCTTCTGGCCCGAACACTTGATCTACCGTATATGTTCTAGCAGAAGATATCTGCCCAGATATACTGAAATCTCCAGAACTGTTCACTGTCACCTGCGTTCCGCCGTCCTTCTCTGGAAGATCGACAACAATCCGATTCTTTCTCTTGATCTCTTTATCATTACGTCCTCTGCACCTGACAATCACCTTGATAGACTCCCCAGTGCTCGACTCTTGTTCACGAGGCACGCGCCGGAAGCTCTGACTGCTTACACGTCGTGGTCCCAGCGGCACATTACACGAGCTATACCTGCGTAGCCCTCCTTTAGCCGGCATTTTCAAGGAAGAAGAAAGTGAGGTCCTTGTGTAAACAAACTATTTTTTTTATGGCTCTCCCCCCACGAAATATAAAAGTATGGGGGCCTTCCCAATCGGGACAAGGATTATTTTTCATGCTTCGTCTTACATTATCTATGAATTCACAATCTGCCATTCGCCGATTGTATCCAGGATCGCACAAACCTCCTTGCGCGACCTTCTCATCATGGTACATATCATATCAAGATCGTTTGTGTAGTGTAACATCTTCAGCAGCTTCTGTCGTTGACGCTCGTTCTTGGCGGTTGATGCGGTTGACTCGGTGTCTACGGCACTTGTTATTGGTTTGCGAGGCATCGTTACTGTGCTCATATCGATAAGAACAGAGTCAGTGACATCGGGATGGCGTGAATTAATCGTATCTTCAATTGCATTCTCGGCATCGTCGTCATCGTCGTCATCTTCTTCATCGTCATCATCATCTTCATCATCATCATCCTCCTCCTCATCATCATCATCCCCATCAGCATTGTCAGAATTCTTTTCATCATTAGGTGCCATATGCTCTGGCAATGCAGAAAGATTATAATTCTTAGCCTTCATCTGCTCTTTGAAGTTAATACCGAAGTCAATGGTATTGGCCAACCGTGGCACAATAGGGTATGATCTGACTCTATAAATGATACCTTTGAGTACACCAAATGAGACAAACCGTCTGACATCAATGTGTTCTAATAGCGTTGTATTTTGAATATACCATTGACGCACAGTTGTATTTTGGTTCATGGAAGTGTACAACGTGAAGAGATCCGATTTGGATGGTAACTTATAGATGGTTTTCTTGGTACCCGACGAGGACTGTGCCTGTACCAAACGTTGATGAACATCAGGACTCTGTGTTAAAAGTGGAGATGCAGAGTTTAAGTAAGTCGAATGATGACTCGTCGAAAGTGTAGCTTTGTTGGGTGATGCTGAATGTGTACTAGTAGTCTCTGAGTTGACAGATTCTCTGACCGATTTTAATGGTAATCCATTGAATGTACCAGCTATACTGATAACGTATGACTGGCATTCAGGTGCCATCGTTGGATCTCTTAGAAAGTCGCCAATCTGTGCAGTAGTGGCATAGCAATTATCAAACTGGAATATGTCAAGTAGTTCCACCGACCTGTAGTGGATGAGATGCCGGATACATTGACTAGTGAGCTCGAAATCGACGGCTGCCAAATCACTGATCTGTTGAACTGAATTGATTCCATTAACGAATGGAACAATCTTAACCATGGTTGGATCCCAAAGAGAATCGACCAAATTCTCAAGTTTCACGGTAGCAACGGGAACATCGTAGGCCTTAACTTCAGGAGGCGGTGGAATGATCGGGAACAGCTTGATATCGACAGAATTGGCAGCATCAATAGGAATCATGCATTCTGAGTAGTTGTTAAGGTCTTGGAATACTTGCTGTACAAGACTTTTCAACGAGGAGAACTTCGGAATCTCTGGCACATTCTGACCCGGTGCAGACAGTCCATCAACTACCATCTGGTTACCGGCGTCGTCCCACTCTTCTGCAACTTTTAAATATCTTTGATTATCAGCGATGTGTGAGCTCTGCAGCTTACTAGCCAGCTGTGAAGTATCCTGACTGTCATTAGCGGTCTTCGTGAAAAACACCTCATGACCTTGACCGGATTTAGATAAGAACTGCGATTGCTCTTCTAAAGCTCTGAACATCTTACCCATTCTCTTAATGTTCCCCTCGTACGGTGTCGTATCACTATCGTAAGGGAAAACGAAACAGAAGTTGAAATTGAACGAATTGCGCGCATAATGTGACGAATATATGTTGACAGGGAACCCAACGACTCGATAGTCACCTATCTTGCAAGTGACCAGCTTATTACACAATGCAGGCTTAGGTATCACATAGTTCTTAATGAGGTCGAAATCAAACAGAGGTTTCTCCAAGGCTGAAGAGTCATCATTTTTGTCTTCGGGCACAATTGACCCGCTTGGAACCTGATGAATCACTTTGGTACCTTCTGTCGGATGGAACAGTGTAAAGAACATGGCCACTATGGGCACAAATCCCTGGGAAGCATCCATGCAAAGAGAAAGAAACGAGTGGTTCTAATCGGTCAAGATTTTTCAGCTGGGGGTGAGGGTGACAAATTAGGCAAGAGATAGCGTAAGGGACTCAGTACAGTACGTGGATTATTATATAAGTACACAAACAAAAAAAAAGAAGGGACTACTCCTTCTCAATGGCAGCATAGTCGGCAACAATGACCGAGTTTGGATGAGATTTAAGGAAAGTGCTTGGGACATCAGCGGTCTGCTTTCTCTCCAAAGTATTGGTGAGAGCCCAGCGTTTACCTTCGCCGAAGACGACAACTAAAACCTCATCACTGTTATCGAGGATAGTGGAGATTCCGACAGTCAAAGCATACTTTGGAACCTTGGACTCATCATTATCGAAGAATCTAGAGTTGGCCTTGATAGTGGATGGAACCAAATCGATACGTCTAGTCTTTGAATCTCTGGTAGATCCAGATTCATTGAAAGCCAAATGACCCTCGGGACCCATGCCACCGAGGAAGAAATTGATATGTCCATACTTCTTGATCTTGGCTTCATAATCAGAACATTCTTTCTCCCAATCCTCGGCAAGTCCATTCAAAATGTTAATATTCTCTGGTTTGAAATTGACATGATCAAAGAAATTACTATGCATGAAGTAATGATAAGACTGATCATTAGTTGGTGGTAATTGGTAGTACTCATCCATGTTGAAAGAGACAACGTTGGTGAAGTCAACTTTACCTTGTTTGTAAAGTTCAATCAATCTGGAGTAAACTTTCAGAGGTGAAGAACCAGTTGGCAATCCGATAACGAATGGCTTTTCAGCAGTTGGCTTGAATGCATTGATCTTATCAACGATTCTCTCGGCAACAGAGTTGGAGGCTTTAGTGCTGCAGTCGAAAAGTTCTAATTTCCTGCTGGGTTAGTAAAATCATTCATCGAGTATATTTGGAAGATTGTAGTTTAAACTTACATTATTGTGATGGTTATAAATGAAGAACTAAATATCGGGGGGATTGCAACTGCAATATATATAGATGTACCAGTTTTTAATGCTACATTAAAATGTTGCATTTAAAGGATCTGAAAAATTTAGGGACGGTACGCCGATCGGCCTTGATTTATTTTATAAATTTCACTGCTTCACACCCCACTTCCACCAATGGCTCCAACGTAAGTTTTATCGAAGGTTTTCAATGATGCCTCCATACTAACAGCAGAACTTCATACATACAATTCACATCGTCGATGGTGGTCCCTGTGAGAACTTTCATTAATCGAAGGGAAGTGGAGAAAAATATAATGGAAACTTCGATCAAACCTATCAATGAGGAGGAGGTGCAATTGAAGTTTGCTAAAGTTCATAGGATAGTACTTTCAAACCATGATCTACGCGACATGTACGAAGAATTCCACGAGAAACTTGTCAAGATTTTGTTTGATTACAACGAAGTTGAATTGATATCGTTGGATAAATTCAACAGCGAAGAACATATGCAACGAGAGGTGAATCCAGCAGATAAGCATGGTAAAATGCTCAAGTTACCGTTGAACACAGAGAATTGGAATTGTTTCTTGGTGATCAGTATGGACGATATCATGAGCCTAAGGTCAATGATGAGTGGTGAACTGGATGAAATCGATAAACCGAACCTGATATGTCGGAACCTCTTACTAAGAGAATCAAATCACGAGGGTGAATTGAGTTACGATGGTCGATACGTGATACCGATACCATTAAATGTACATGTCTACGCAAAGAAATGATAATAATTGAAACAATCTTATAATGTTAACAAATGAAAGGGTGTTGCTTAAGCGGTTGCCTTAGCAGCCTCTTCTTCACCGGCCCATTCTTCTTCCTTTGGAACTTCCTCGTCATCCTCGTATTGAGTCTCGGCCTTGAATGAAAGGGTTGGCTTAACTTGAGCAGCATCAAGAGTCCAGTTAGCAAGAGAACTTTCACAGTCGATAATGATCTGTTTAGAAGCTTCGTAACCATCGTAGGCAGGTCTGGTCTCACCTGGAGTGACTGGAGAATCGTCCAACAATTCCAAAAGAGCCTTACCGTATCCGGCAATGAGAGCAACTTTTTCACTGTGCTCACGAACAGAGTCGAATTGGTAAGAGTAAGAAGCCTTCAATTTTTCACGAGTGATGTTAGAGAGCTGAGCTTCGGCAACGAGAGACTCTGCTTCAGCACGAACAAGTTCTTGTTCCAAGATGGTAATCTTAGAAGATTGTGGATCTTTGTACTTAAGGTAAGCGATCTGATCGGTAATCTTGGCCTTCCGGTCTCTGGATGGTTGAACGGAGGCTTCAATGTCACGGATAGACTTGAGAGTGATTCTGTACTGATCGTAACGGTCAATGAATTGCTCTTCAAGTTCACCAATCTCATAGATGAGAACACCGAGTTTGTCGGTGATGTCGGAAACATCATCCTCGTTGTCTGCACCCCAAAGGGACAATTGCTTAGCTGCAGCCTTACGTTCGTGAGCACCAACTTCGGTGGCTCTCATAACGTTCTTCTCGGTCTTGACAAGAGCTGCAAGCTTTCTGGATAATTCAGGTCCACGGTTGGCTGCAACATTACGTCTGAAAGTGTTTGCAATGGAAGCAGATCCACCAAAGAACTTTCCTTTGGTACTGGAAGTTGGAACTGCAACAGGGCTTTGCAAATCAGAGGCAGTTGGAGCTCTAGCGGCACGGAGAGAGTAAGTTCTGTTCATCTTTTACTGTCTGAGTCTGAACAATTGAGCTTTACTGAAGATAGAATACGAATGCTTTGAAATTGATTAGCAGACTATCCTTAAAACTATAAAGCGCAAGAGGGGGGAGAAGAATCGATAAATTTCAGGCAAGTGGCCACTATTTAAACTTGCAGGGGTTTTCCCCCCTTTGCAACCAAAAGCGGTAGAAGTGATATCCGAATTGGGAGAAGTTTTCGATTACCCGATTAGGAAAGGTTTGTTTTGGAGGGATTTGGAGGGAGGAGGAGGGGGGACAGAGAACACGCTTGTAGGTATATATATGAGATGACCGGCATCTGTTTGGATTGAAAGGAACGATATGGCAATCCATAAACAGGAGAGATAAGGTTGGTTATTCTAAATGGTCTCTGTTGATCCATACCCATTCACCCACTGCACCTACCCTGTCTACCAGAGTTGACTTTTTCTGTATTCAGTATTGGAACATACGGTTTACCTGAATAGGAAAAATAGAGTATTTGAGAGACAGCCACGAATAGAAGTGAGAATATAATCGGTTATAAAACTGGGAATAGAACGGCCATATATTCGGGCAGCTACAAGTTTGTCAACGGTAGACATGCACACGGGAGAAAGGTAAATACGGCGCATGGTGGAAGTAAAACTGTGGAACCATGACTTCGAATTAGCCACCGATAACCAATTGAATTTGGTATCTGTAACTACAAGGTATCAATCAAATCCAATCATTCCACTACGTATCAAGAGTAATTGTCCAAAGAGTCGAATCCCAGTCAGTTCGTTCTGCGATTGCAATTGTTACGTCATGATTCGAACTAAAAAAAAAAAAACATCAGCCACAGCCCTTTCAGCCGATCGGCGCGACTGTGAAAAGTAGCACGGTTCTGACCTGGAAAGGTGACATCCTTCCTTCGTTCTTTCCTATCTTCTTATTTCCATTCTTCCCTCCAATGTCATTTATCGAACGGTATTCCAAGTTTGTAAAGACACGGCCATATGCTGCCAACGTCATAGGTTGTACATTAATGTTTACAGCTGGAGATGTACTTGCTCAACTTCTATACCCTGAAAAAGATGGAAAATTTGATAAGGAGCGGACTTTCCGCAATGCACTGTACGGAGGGGTGATATTCAGTCCAATCGTGACAAAATGGTACGGATTTCTCAGTACGAGAGTCAAGTATCCATTTGACAAGTTTCTAGGTAACCCGCCTTCGATTAAACAACGAGCAATTCTAAACACAGCTACTCAGACGGCTGCAGATCAAATTTTGTTTGCTCCGATGGGTATAGCACTATATTTCATAGGCATTTCTGCATTGCAGGGAGAAACCTGGCAAGAATCAAGGAAGAAGTTGGATGAGAAGTATACAACTACCTTGTTGAACAATTGGAAGGTCTGGCCTGCTTTCCAAATGTGTAATTTTTACTTCGTGCCTCCTTCTGGTCGGGTTTTGGCTCAATGTGTGATGTCCGTTGCCTGGAATACGTATCTAAGTGCTGAAAACTACAAGGAGAGCCATAAAAGCAATTAGAACCATTCCATCCCACATTTTCTAACCCCCACTCCACCCTATTAAATGCTGCTATACCCACCTACCTACCTACATAGATTCTCCATACATAAATTCAGTCCCTATCTTATCCCACCTCTCTCCAAATAATCCCCCTCCCAATTCTTACGCCCCACCCCCCCCACACTTGACCGACCTAAAATTGGCAGCTATAAACAATCCAACCTCCACTCGAAATTCAAATCAATTTCGAACTCTCTCTTTTCTGGATCTTTTAACCGAAGTCCTTTTTAACAGATTGATTGGTCGATTGAGATAGCGGGGGAAAGTTGTAATCACTCAAATTTGAACCAATTCTGTTCTTTGTTTCCCTTTCATCGATCCCTATTAAACACAAACTCGTTCAATCGAATCATTTCGCAAGATGATGAAAGGTTTTAAGCAGAGATTCAAGGTGAAGAGCACCAAAGGTGAAAAGAAGAAAGACTCGAAGAAAGAAGGTGACAAGCCCAAGGATAGCAAGAAGAAGCAGACTTCCAACGGTGAACATCGGTCTTCGTCATCTTCTAGTCATCACAAGCATCGGTCTCATCACGATCATGAGGGCAAGTCTGGCAACTCAAACTCGTCTTCTTCGACAACAACAAATTCAACAAATTCCATACCAAACGACCATCCAACAACTCCAGATAATTCTAGGCAGAACATTGATCAGGATATGACGTCTCCTTCTGCCGATCTTTCAGATGGTAATGGTGGTATCGACGCCGAGACAGACCCTGTCCCATTAACACCAACTAACAGTGGTGCGATCATTGGTGGACGTGGATCGTTTGGTTCTAAAGATGAAACTGATGAAGATCTAGAGATCCCTAAATTACACGTTGCACATTCTCCATTCGATAAGGTTCCTAAAGATGACCTTGAATTGAAACCAAGAACTCCACAACGTCATTCTTCTTCAAGGTTCGAAGTGACTCACAACGGTCAAGCATTCCGTAAATTGGCTTTATTCGAAGAAGTCGACCCAGACTATTACCCGGAGCTCTTTATTCAAAAAGTTGACGAGTGTAAGATCATGTTCGACTTCTTTGATCCATCTTCCGATATCCAAGGTAAAGAATTGAAAAGACTCACGTTACATGAATTGACTGTCTTTGTCTCTACCACGCGCATGACATATACCGATGAAATGTATCATCATGTGGTTGATATGTTCAAGACTAACATCTTTAGACCTATTCCACCGCCTGTGAACCCTGTGGGTGAGATCTATGATCCTGATGAAGACGAACCTGTCTATGAATTGGCATGGCCTCATATGCAAATGGTTTATGAATTCTTCCTGAGATTTGTTGAAAGTCCCGACTTTAACAACACCGTGGCCAAACCATATATAGACCACCAGTTTGTCTTGACTTTATTAGATCTATTTGACAGTGAAGACAATAGAGAACGTGATTGTCTTAAAACCACGCTGCATAGGATCTACGGTAAATTCCTTAGTTTGAGATCATTCATTAGGAAGTCCATCAACAATATCTTCTTAACTTTCGTCTATGATACAGAAAGATTCAATGGTATCTCTGAATTGTTGGAAATTCTGGGTTCCATTATCAACGGGTTTGCATTACCATTGAAGGAAGAACATAAAATCTTTTTGATTAAAGTCTTGATGCCACTGCATAAGGCTCGTGCGCTCTCTTTATACCATCCACAACTAGCCTATTGCATCCTTCAATTCTTAGAGAAGGATCCATCTCTTACAGAGGAAGTCATTATGGGACTTCTCAGATATTGGCCCAAGTTCAATTCCCCAAAGGAACTGATGTTTTTGAACGAGATCGAAGACATTTTCGAAATAATCGACCCTCAAGAGTTCCAACGTATAGAAGTGCCTCTATTTGCACAACTATCGAAGTGTATATCGTCACCTCATTTCCAAGTTAGCGAAAAGGTCTTGTGCTACTTCAACAATGAATTCTTTGTGTCTCTCGTGAGTGAAAATGCAGAGAGCATTCTGCCTATAATATTCCCCGCTCTATACGACCTGGCACAACCAGAGATGGAATTGATTGAACAACAGCACCAACAGCAGCAACAACAGCAAGGTGGTGGCATTGAAAATGGTAATATCGATGGTAACGATCAAGAGCTGACGGATTATGACTTTGACGATGGATCTTCTTGGAACAGAACCATTGCTACTTTGGCATACAATGCATTGAAGATATTCACAGATACCAATCCAATTGTTTACGACCGTTGTTGTGTACTGTACGAGGAACAGATGAAGGATGATAAGACTCGTAAAGAACTTCGCGAGGATCATTGGAAGAAGCTCGAAAGCTACGTGGAAAAACTACAACTCGGTGACAACGTTAGTCAGGTGGAAATCAAGTAATATATATCATGCAAATATACATTTTTTAATGATGGTTTTATTATATCATTATGTTTAAGTAATGCCTTTATACTCACGCAAGATGACAGGAACCGAAGATGCCGGCAATGCGCCAAGTTCTGTTATCACTTTTTGAATACAATCAGGTGGAGTCAGGTCGTATAGAATGTTCAAAATGTACAGATGCTTCAGGTCCTTCCAATTGTTCAATGATGTCTCATCCTTCTCAGACGATGATGACTTGTTATGCGATGACTTGCCGTTTTTAGACCCTTGCTTCTGTTGTGACTTGCCAGAGGTCTCTTCCTTGCTTCTAGCCAACTGATCTAAAAATTGCTGAGTGTTAAATCCAACCTTATTATTGACAGGCTTGGTATTGACGAGATCTTCTGAGTCTCCAAGTTCATTCAATGTGACAGAATCTAATTGAACTTTATCGCTGAATTTGATGGATTCACAGCAAACCAAGACAGGGATGTTCTTATTCTTGGCAGCCATGGCCACTAGGGCAGTACCGACTCTAGAATATAGACGGCCATTGGAAAGCATTGAATGTGCTCCCAGGAAACAGAAGTCTATATCAGTTTCTAACACAGAGCTCAGAGAGTTGATTGTATTGTAGTGACATTTGATGTTTGCCAAAGGTGCCAATTTCTTCGCGAGTTTCTTACCTTCAAATAGAGGTCTAGAGTCGATAATATAGACCTCAAAATGTTTATCTTGCTCGGTAGCACAATATTGGAACAGTTCTGCCAACACTTGCGAGTGGACATAGGTTAAGATTTTCGAACCGTTTTGAATATGTCTAGATGCATACTCTTCGATGACACGATCCGAATAAAGAATCTTCTCCTGGATGAATTGATCGATCTCGTCGATGAGAAGTTTCTTAGCATCATCGTCGTTCATATCTATTGGTACTAGAGATATTCTTTGTTTTAACCACCGGATAGAGTTACCCATGGAGATACTGAGTGGTCGACCGGTCTTGAGGTATTCAATCTGATGTGAGAGATGGAAAGTCAAGTTTCTTTGCAAAGAAGTACCTTCCGGTGTCGTATAGGACTGAATGACGTCTTTGAAAGCGTTCAGCATCGAAAGACAACGCGATGTCGAACCAACGATCTTGTATGTGGATATTTTGAGGGTCAATGTAAGGATCGAAGGGTGAACGATACTTGATATAGTTGGAGAAGCAGATATTCTCTCCTCTCTGGTCTCTAAATGGCCAAACATTGGAGGAACACGCACACCTGTCTCTTTGATCTTGGCAGAATTCATCTGTTTCTTGATATGCGACCAACTCTTGGCCTTGTTTGCGGTGACTTCGTTGTTGTTGCCTCCATTACCTGGTCCTTGTTGGTTACCTCCGTTTGACTCACCACCTCTGTCAGCCTTGGCAGCCGCACGTTTGGCTGCTTTGGCCTTCTTTTTCAGTGCTTTCAATTCTTTATTCGACAACTTCTTCTCTTGTGGAGCCTCTGGCTTGCCTGTACCGGCAGCTGGAGACGTCTGTGGAGTGTCCATTGTGACGTTCGGACTTGCCTCAAGTGATGACATGAGGGGAGAAATTTTTTGGGGAGGAAGAGGAGGGATTTAAGGGAAGGATTTATGGGGGTTTAAGATTATGTATGTAGATCATGTTGATTAGGTATGTAAATCATGGTAATTAGGTATGTGTACTGGTGCAGCAAAGGATCAGAAAAGAGTAGTTAAATCGGGACCGGCCCGTAGAACGCATGAGACACCAGCTGGGGATCTCAAAGGTCTGTCTGTATAACCACTCTACTCTCTTTCAGTTGGCTCCGCATGCCCCACGACACGCTCCATCTCTAAGAATCCAACCAATTCCTGTAGTTTTTTGTTCTGTTTCCTCAAAAGCCAGCTCTCCTTGTACTTAGACAACACCTCCTCAGAAACTGGCGTTCCAACATCCTCATAAACAGTGGTTCCATCTGCAGCACTCTCATCCTCAACGGCATCTAATACCTTCTTCTCTCCACTGATAACCTTCCCGCCACTCCCAACTTTCCCACTGTCAGCATTCTCCCGCCTCTTAACGTTGGCTCTTATCAATGACGGTGTCAATGGCGTCGTAGGAGACCGTTTCATAGCCCCTTGAACCCTCTGCGGTGTGTTTCCCATAGAAGAAGAAGTGAAGGATAAAAATCAACAATCGCGAGCCAGGAATTTTTCCTGGATTTACTTATTATGTGGAGTACGTAAGTTGTACATGGGAAGGTAGTGAAAAAATATTTAATCTTTTGAGGAGTGAAAAATTTTAACCTTACAGTGCACTCACCAAAGATGGCACAATTCGAAGACGATGAAGCCGACAAGAACGTCGAGATCTGGAAAGTCAAGAAGTTGATCAAATCGTTGGAAAAGGCCAAGGGTAACGGTACCTCGATGATCTCCTTGATCATGCCTCCAAAGACACAAATCTCTCAGACTCAGAAGATGCTTACCGATGAGTACGGTACTGCCTCTAACATCAAGTCTCGTGTCAACAGATTGTCTGTCCTGTCTGCAATTACATCTACTCAACAGAAGTTGAAACTTTACACTAAATTGCCTAAAAATGGTTTGGTTTTGTACTGTGGTGAAGTGTTAACTGAGGAAGGTAAAGAGAAGAAACTCACGATCGCTTTCGAGCCTTTCAAGCCAATCAACACCTCGTTGTACCTCTGTGACAATAAGTTCCACACTGAGGCATTGTCAGAGTTGCTTGAAAACGATGAAAGATTCGGTTTCATCGTGATGGACGGTAATGGAGCACTGTTTGGTGCATTGTCCGGTAACACCAGAGAAATCCTTCAAAAATTCACCGTCGACCTTCCAAAGAAGCACGGTAGAGGTGGTCAATCCGCTCAACGTTTCGGTCGTATCAGAGAAGAAAAACGTCATAATTATGTTAGAAAAGTTGCTGAATGTGCCGTGCAAAACTTTATCACCAACGATAAACCAAACGTGGCAGGTCTCATCTTGGCCGGTTCTGCCGATTTCAAGAATGATTTGAATCAATCCGATCTTTTCGATATACGTCTTCAAGAGAAAGTCATCAAGATTGTTGATGTTTCCTACGGTGGTGAAAACGGTTTCAACCAAGCCATCGAATTGTCTGCAGAGACTCTTTCCAACGTTAAGTTCATTCAAGAGAAGAAACTTATCACTCAATACTTTGAAGAGATCTCTCAAGATACCGGTAAGTTCTGTTACGGTATCGAAGATACCCTTAAGGCATTGGACTTGGGTGCTTGTGAAATCATTATAGTCTATGAAGGTTTGGATACCGTTAGATACACTTTGAGAGACGCCGAAGGTAACGAAGTTATCAAGAACGTCAACCCTGAAACTCCTAAGGAGGAGTTCTTGACTGCCAAAGATGGTTCCGAATTGGAGATTATTAGTGAAATGCCTTTCCTTGAATGGCTCGCTGAAAACTATAAGAACTATGGTGCTACCTTGGAGTTTGTCACCGATAGATCTTCCGAAGGTGCTCAGTTCGTTCAAGGTTTCGGTGGTATCGGAGCTCTTCTCAGATACAAAGTCAACTTCGAACAACTCATCTCCGATGATGAAGATGAATACTACGATGATGATGACGAGGAAGAGGAAGCCTACATCTAATGCTACGCACATATAAAATATATCAAATACATCTATTAGTTTTGGTTTAACACTATTTATTGTCTCTTTGAACGCTTGGAGTTCTTCAACTCATTCAGTGCATCCTTCTGCAAGTACTTCATCACTGTAGTCTCAGATCCATTCTCATCCGACTTTAAAAGCGTCTTTGCAATGCTATTCAATCCTCCTGTAATGTAACTGCTGCGATGTTTGTGAATAGGAATTTCTAACAGTCTGTTCAAGTCACGAATCATCGCTCTCTTGGTATTTTTATCCAACTGCTTACCCTCACGTCTTCTTCTATCACGTTTGATGAAATCATCTTCCGCCAAATCATCGATATCCTCTAATCCCAAATCCTCGGCAGCTTTTTGAACCCAGTTCTTCTCCTTATTAGTAGAGTCGTTCGAAATCTCGGCCTGTGCCAACCTTCCTGCAATGTCCATCCGTTCTCTCAACTGACTCAAGATCGTCGAGTCAACTGGTAGCAGTTTAGGTTCTTGGATCTCTTTGCCTTTGCTCACAATCTTCCTCAATTTGTATAACGGTCCGGAAGCTTCCTGTGGAGAACAGAGAACCACAGAGACACCTTCTTTACCTGCTCTGGCAGTACGTCCAGACCGATGAATATATGTATCTGCGGTACGTGGCAAATGGTAATGCACAACATGCTGAATGTTGGAAATATCTAAACCTCTGGCAGCCACATCCGATGCAATCAAGACAGATGACTTATGTTCTTTGGATGCCAATTCACAATTCTTTTGGAACCGCTCCAACGATCTCAAACGTTGTTTCTGAATCATCGATGAGTGTAATGTGACTGAAGGTATATGGAGCATGTTCAACATCGGTTTTAACCGTTTCACAGAATCGATCGAGTTGGTGAACACCAAGGTGTTACCAGGGAAGATTAAAAGGAAGTAGTACAGCATCAAGTCACGCTGTTCTGCAGAACATGGAATGATGGCTTCCACGACTTTACTGGCAACCACCTCTGTAGGGTTTGCATCGACATACTCTGGTTCGCCATTAAATCTCAATTTCTGACGCAACAAATCTAACACTGCCAGTTTATCCAACTCTTCTTCTGTCATTTCTGCTTCATCAATCTTACGTTTCTTGTCCTTTTTAGACAACTTCTTTGGCCTGGATTGGCCTGCCTTCTCCAATTTACCAAACAGTTGTTGCGAAAACGTGGCAGAGAACACCAATGATTGCCACCACTTCTTTGGTAAGTCTGTGAGTTGACGACGGTTTTGACGCATTAAATCCAAGATTTTATCGAGATCTTCAAAATGTCCACCTTCGACCAATCTGTCCGCCTCATCAAAGACCAAAATATCAGTCGATGATAACTGTTTCGCATAGTTGTCGTTCACTTCAAGCAGCTCGTAAAACCGACCAGGTGTAGCGACGACGATCTTCGGATTGTGTTGCAAGAGACGCTCCTGCTTCTGAATAGACAGTCCACCTGTCAATGCCACAACGGTATTGTCGTTTAATGAAGTTGAATGAATCAATTTCTTCAAATGCTTAGTCACTTGGGTAGCCAGTTCTCTAGTAGGTGCAAAGATCACACCTGCAGGACGTTTATCGGACTCCTTGGCCGCCAATGCCTTCTCAATGATAGGAATACCGTAAGCCAAAGTCTTACCTGAACCGGTCTGAGCCTTACCAATGACATCTTTACCCAGCATAGCCGATGGGATCGTCAACTTCTGGATATCCGTTGGCTGTGAAAATCCTTGCTCGTTAAGACTAATTTGCACTTGAGCAGATAACGGTATCTCTTTCCATCCAGGAAGCTCTGGAATAGGCTTATCAGCAATCTTCTCGGCCTCTTCCTTCGACTTCTCCTCCTCATCCAACGTCTCCTGCCTCTTCTGTTTCCTCTCCTCTCTCTGACGCCTCTTTTTCTCCTTCCAGGTCTCTTCCGTGCCTTCCTCTGCACCTTTCTCGGGGTCATGGTCCATCTCAAAATCACCTTCTGGAACCTCGTCGTCCCTAACCACTTCCTTATCTGACACTTTATCACCGGCACCAATAAATATCAATTTACCGTTCTCAACTTTGGCATCGACTCCATCGATCTCTTCCAACCCATAGAAACCTTCAAAGTCTTCCAATCCATTAGGAACTTTCACGGGCTTCCAATGCAGATTCTTACTGGAATGGACCGTCTTGGGACCGGCATTAGCCGATGTTTTCACTGATTTCACTGCCTTTGGTAACGTCTGTGCCTTTCGTGTCTTCCTCTCGGCCTTCATCTTGTTGGCCTTCCGTAAAACGGCACTCTTGATATCTCTGGATCCCATCTTAAAGTGATCCTTATATGGCTAAAATTTTCAACCAGGTTTTTATCGCTATGAGGAAGAAGCTGAGAACGGTCAAGAGACCAATTACACAGAATGGAGTGAAGAAATTGACACTGAAGCCTGCCAAGACTCGTCAGATCATACGACGGTTCCATGTTTTGGTGAAACAACGGGCGCATTTGTTGGATCAGATGGGGATATCGAACACCGCGGAGATCCAGGATCAGGCCTACTTAGCGGAGGTGAAAGATCGGACGAGATATGACGAGGGTAAAGAGCGAGGGCTTCAAGGAGACAATACAGACGGTCTGCTCAAGTCTAATGTTGATGGTTCATATAAGTTGGGTCTTATAGATGGAGAAATCGAGAGAAGAGGTGGTTTACAGGTCTATCAACAGGCCTCTATCAAAGGTCAGGACGGACAGAGAGGAGGAGATTCTTCTAAGCTGATGGTGAAATGGATCCGTGAGTTGGGCATATGGAAGGATTCTGATGGAGATGAAGGTAGAAGAGCGCTGGAGATCGGTTCATTGTCGTCTGAAAATGAAATCAGCACCTGTCGACTGTTCAAAGAGGTGACTCGGATTGATATTCATTCTCAGGAACCCGATAGCATCATTGAACAGGACTTTTTAACGATGGAGATTCCTCCAGAAGGGTCGGGAAAGAAGTATGACTTGGTGTCGTGTTCATTAGTTGTGAATTTTGTGCCAAAACCTGAACTTCGAGGCGAGATGCTGTGGAAAACGACAGAGTTCTTGAATCCTCAAGGACTGCTATTTTTGGTGCTACCGTTACCGTGTGTCACCAACTCTAGGTACTGTGACAAGGACACATTGGACTACATATTGAAGTCACTCGGTTATTCTACAATCAGATACCACGAATCGTCTAAACTGGCGTACTGGCTTTGCATGTGGAATCTGCCCAGAAAGTCTATTAAGTTAGCAAAGAAGGAGTTGCACGGTGGTGCACATCGAAACAACTTCAGTATAGTGTTCAAGTGAGATGGACTAGAGCAAGGTCACCAAAAGCGTTGTCCCATTCTGTATCTGAAAACTTGTGAGAATGTACTGATGAGAAGTATGTTGGAGCATAGGAAGGAGAGTTCTTTTGACTGCTAGCCTGTTTCCTGGTGGCCTTCTTTCTACCCTTATGTGCTATTTGGAATGACGACGAGTCATCAATGTTATCGGAATGCTTGTGTCTTCCAGCCATTTCCACAATGGTTGCACACTTTGGATACCTCTCATAGTACTGTGCCTCACTCATACGCATAGAGTACTGATCGAGATCGTTTGTTAGCATCAGCGTGGGCTGTTCGCTTTCAATAACACGTTCAACCAACTCGATTGGTGGATGTGCCATGTAATATAACACGATACCGTCACAATGTGACAAATTATTTAACTTTAATGTCTCCTCGACAGTCCAGCCAAGTCCCTTCAGATACCGGATTTCCAAATCGGTAAAGATAGGGTCCCAGATAGACACCTTGTGGACATCGAAGCTCTCTGCCAGCAATCGTAACAAACAAAGCTGGGTCTTTGGTGCACTTACTTCACCGATACTACCCACGGCCAACGATCGGATTATCGAAACTTGCAATTGGTTATCTTTCAAAACCTTCTCTACCTGACTGTGCACGTCTCTCCAGATATCGCTGTCTCTGAGCTTGGCCAGTCTGGCTTCAATTGACCGGGTCAATTGCCGTAGTTGCAAAGCATCATCGCCATCATCTTTACCAGCTTTGCCTGGCTGCTTCGACTTTGACCTCCCTGGCTTTTTCCCCTTGCCAACTTTAACGAACCCGTCAGCGTCGGTAGCCATAATCAGGCAGTGCAACAGTAGTAGTAATCAATCAGGGGCCAGCCAGCCAGCCAGATTGAAAAAAAATGGACAGATAGACTGAAAAAAATCAGCCGGTCGTGCAAGTACAAAAAAATAACGAAGATGATTAATCGCTGCCCCCGTACAGGCCCCGGGAAGACCCGCTAACTCTTCAACAAATCCCGAGGCAGTAAAATCAAATCATTACATTATGAAGGTTGGAAAAAAAATTTTTTTTCCTCTCCCGCAGACCTCACCTATAAACAGGAAGAATCGCTGTGGGTTTGACTACTTTTGAAGGAAACATTGGTCTATCTAAGAATTTTTAGTTGATTAGTTGACTAATTCTCGAATTAAAACCCGAGAGTTATACTATCAGTTCCCATTCGACCAGCAGCTCTTATCTTCTAGACTGATATGTTATCGAATCCAGTGTTACCAACGAGCATAAGTCCTGTCCATACGCTCAACTTACACGCTCACGCGAAATCTATCATTAAAGAGTCTGGTACTACAACTACTACGACATCTTTGAACTCAGAAGACTCCGATCTACATTCTGTCACTGAGATTCCACAACAACAGACCCATAATACTTCTACAGCTTTCAGTGATTATATGTTAACTACCGCTGAGAGGGATCTTCAACTTACAGACAATGTTGTCAAGATCGGTAGTCGTCGGTCTCAATTGGCTGTCGTTCAATCCGAGATTGTCGGTAGTACAATCAACAACTATTTCCCTAATATTCGTACTCCTGTCATTAAAGTGAGTACGTTGGGTGACCAAGTTCAAAATAAACCTCTCTATACTTTTGGAGGTAAATCTCTTTGGACCAAAGAATTAGAGATTCTGTTGATGGAAGGTATCGGAGAGTTCCCCCAGATCGACATGATTGTCCATTCGCTTAAGGATATGCCAACTGTTCTACCAGATCAGTTTGAATTAGGCTGCATTTTACAACGTGAAGGTAAGTTTTCCCGCAATCAAAGTCTGTTTGCCTGATGATATTTCAACACTACGTTTTTGACCTGACTTTTTTTTTTCAAATGAGAGTGAAGGCTTTAAAACATTTTCATCTTTCCAACTGAAATACAGACAGTGACACATGACGCTCAATTCAAAGACATTTCATACTAACAACTCAGACCCAAGAGACGCTCTCATCATGAAAGCTGGCTCTCATTATAAAAAACTTTCCGATTTGCCGGAAGGTAGCATCGTCGGTACTTCTTCAGTTAGAAGATCTGCTCAACTGTTGAAAAATTATCCACATCTCAAGTTCAAGTCAATCAGAGGTAACGTTAACACCCGTCTCCGTAAATTGGATGATGAAGAGAATGATTACTCCTGTTTGATTCTTGCCGCTGCAGGACTTATCCGTCTTGGTTTCGAAGATCGTATTACCTGTTTCTTAAACTCTGATGAAATGTATCATGCCGTTGGTCAAGGAGCTCTTGGTGTTGAAATTCTCAAGGGTAACAAGGCCATGCGGAAAGTCTGTGCCAAAATCGGTTCTAAGACTAGTATGTTACAATGTGTCGCTGAACGTGGCCTTTTGAGAACCCTCGAGGGAGGTTGCTCAGTCCCAGTCGGTGTTTGGACAACTTATAACGAGACTACACATCAACTGAAGTTACAAGGTATAGTTCTAAGCCCTGATGGCAAGGAATCGATCGAGCGCGAAATCGTCGGGGAAGTCTTTTCTAACGAAGAGGCTATTGAACTAGGTAATGAACTGGGTAGGATTATGATTCAACAAGGCGCCAAGAAAATCCTTGATGCTATCAACTTTGACAAAATTAACGAAATCAAACAGGAGGGGCTAGTCTCTGGTAGAGATTAAGCCTTGCAAATACTGAACTCATAAAGGAGTTTTGCATGTATATTACTCCGCAACTTACACATACAACACACATACAACACATATTGGTTTAAACTCCTGGGAGGTATGGTATGCCTCACTGTTTGATTGAAGTTTTATATTTATTAGACATGTATTTAAGAATCATCATCATCATTCATGGATTACATTACACTTACACTTCCAATTGCATCCGATGGAAATGCCAGTAGAATATCACTGCTGATAACAGGCACAACGTTCCACACCATCCAAAGATCTTCACCAAGTTAGGGTCATGTGCCCAGTAACTGATGATCTCTCCCAACACACTACTCAGAGAGACACTCGAAAGGAACAGTGCCATGACGAAACTGCGCATACATTCTGGTGATCGAGAGTACGCCATTTCGTAGCATGTGACGACGGCAAAGCATTCACCGAATGCTTGAAGTGCAAACATGATCGACCCCCACCATGCCGATACAGGTGACACTTTATCGCACGTAGAGGCATAGTATCCACAACTGTTTGTGTCATAGATACGTTTCTGTAAGTAAGCACCAAATATTGATCCTATACCTGCGAGGGCCAGCCCCACAGTGATCTTATCGACAGAATTGAACCGAATACGTTTGGCTCTTAAAAATGGATATAGGACAAAGTTTTGGAAAGGTATCATGATCATGATACCCAATGGATTGAATGATTGGAACAAGTCATTCGGCATCCCATCTGTAGTCATCGACGCTGCCTGGCTGATCTGAAGGGGTGTCAATGCATTGTCGTTGAGATAGAAGATGATGAAGTATAAGAAGATAACACAATTTTGCACTGTAGTTCTAAGATTTGACATAGTGATACCAGTGGTGGGTTGTGTGGCAGAAGGTGGATTCCAGAATTGACCATTGATGAAACGTGACCCCCAACCTTTGGCGAAACAGTCTCGAAGTAGAGGTATAATATCTTGGAATATCGATCTGCCAGATGGAGGTGTAGAATTCAATCTTGGTTGCAAAAATTTCAGCAACGGGAGCAAGGACAAGTAGACAAGCGTAGTCAAGAAGAAGACCATCCAGAACCCGTAACGACGTTCGATAAAAGAACCGATGAATGCTAAGAAGCAGCCGATATTAATGAACAGATAGTAGATGAGAGTCATTCGTTCGAGGGTCGCTTGGCGGTCGACGAGGACAGTTTCACCGGTCTTTAAAGTCTTAATATAGTTGGATTGGCTGGTGTACTGATCCATCAGCAGAGGCATGAGGTTAGGTTTGATACATGCCGCTGAGAATGCGATAGTTAGTAGAGATACAGTCACAATAGTGAAAGAGAGCCAGACATGTTGCAATACAGGTGGTAATGCGGCAATGACGAGCACCAGGTGGCCTATGAACCCAATAACAGCACCTATGGCCACTGTTCTGAACCTCCCCAGGGTAGTATCTGCCCAGTATCCCGTCAAGAGAGGAGAGATGTTTGCAGCCAGTGTTAACAGCTGCATTAAGAACGTTGCTAGAGGTAGTCCCAATCCGAGTGCGCCGGGACTCTCATTTGAATGTGATGGATCGTGAACCACTGCACCATTTGTAGAATCAACAGGCAACTTCCTTTCGACCATGTTGGTTATACATCCTTGGATCAGATAGTAAGATAACCGTTCACTGAACTCGATAAAACAGATCAGGTATGCCAATTTAGGAATCGAGTCTGTGACACGACGCATTGAATCAAAATCAATAGTATCCAAGACATCGCTGTTGTTATCTAGATCGATTGACTTGTCCATTGTAGCATTAATTGTAACTTTGGGTATAGGGAATGCTATCGGTGATATTATTGGAGTGATAGCCGATTTAGAGATAGTGAAAGAGGAAACGTCTGATGATCTCGACTTTATAGGACCGATGGTACTTTCAGGATCCAACTGGAGGTTAGATTCCGAGCCATTGTCCGCCCCGAGATCCTCGAGGGGGATCGGCTGGTAGTTTGATCCCATCGAGCAGGAAGAAGAATGGTGGTGGGTGAGGGGGAGGAGGAAGTGGGGAGAAGTGAAGGATAAACTTGTAGGGGGACTTGGAGAAATTCACACAGCGAAATTCTTTCTCGCTTAAGCATCACTAGTTTCTTCTTTGAGGTCGTGCTAATCTGCAAAAGAACCAACGAAGTTGAACGAAAATGGATGACGCTGAGCTGAATGCAATTCGAGCAGCAAGACTGCAAGAGATGAGACAAAGAGGCGCTGGAGGGGCTAATGGAGGAGGTCTTGGAAGCAATCAAGGATCATCGAAGGGAGGTAACGAAGGAGCAGGAGACGAGCGGATTCAGGCATTGCTGACACAGATTTTGGAGCCTAGTGCCAAAGAGCGGCTATCCAGGGTGAATATAGTTCGTCCAGATCGAGTTCAAGCGGTTCAAGGGTATTTGATTCAGATGTATCAATCGGGAGTTATAAATCATAAGATTGGAGATGGTGAAATCAAAGAGCTGTTAGAGAAGGCAGCGAAGGATGAGAGGAAGCAGACAGACACCACGATAGTGTTTGATCGTCGTGAGAAGATGGTTGAGCCAGAGGGTGATGATGATGACGATGATTTCTTCGACTAGTTGCTACGTCTCTGTGGAGTGGGCAGAGATAATGGGTCTGTCGATCCAGCAGAGCGCCCCCGAGGGCCGGCCCCCGGTGGGGGAAGCAGGGAAGCAGGGAAGTAGGCAGATCCAGCGGATATGATCAAGTGCGTTCATTCTCAACCAACTAATACCATTCGTTATTCTGCATTCATCCTGTACTTCATCCTGCACTTCAATCCCACCCTCCCCTCAAAATACGGCTTCCGCCGCATAACTCAATTACTTATTTTAATGCGTGTATAAATTCTATATCGCGAGCAAAAATATCTCTACAACTCTTTCATACTTTGTAACCACATTACTTTCCCGATGCCGCAGATTAAAATCCTCAATGGGATTGCAAAGCGAGGATTAGATGCGGAGTTCCAAGTTGAATACTCGACTCCAAACCTGATCTTCAGAGAGGACAGTCCGAATGTGGTTGGTACAGTTACCATAAGGAGTTTGAAAACATTGAAAAAGGTTACCAAGGTTGAAATTGGATTCAAAGGTCAAATCATTAATAGGTTTAGGCATGTTTACTTGACGCATACACTGACTATGACTGCAGGTGCCACAAAGGTCACTGAGCATATGTCGAAATACGATCTTTTCGATCAAGTTCAGCAAGTGGTAAACTATGATAATCCTAGAGACTTTGTAATCGGTGATGTCATTAAAAAAGAGTTTAATTTCACATTCCCTTCCAACGAGGAGCTACCTAGTTCGATTGGATTCATTGGAGGTGAAGCAGACAACCAAGGTAACTCGCAGATTCAATATTCGTTGTACGTGAGAATCACCCATAAGGAAGAAATGTTCAAGAGTGGACCTCTTGAGTTCGAGTTCCCAATCCTGTATCAGGCTTCAAGTATATCGTATGCACCAGACACTGATAAATCTGTTAGACGAACAAAAGTTTTCCCCGCAAAGTTGAAACAGCTGGTCTATGACAAGAAGACGAAGACTTTTGGTCCCAACCCGATCGCTAAACACCGCAAGTTCACCAGAGGAATACGTAGGCTGTGGAACGAGAACTATAAACCTGAGAATTTTGGTAATTTGGCAAGAGATGTCAAACTATCTGTCGATTTCATCTTTGCTGAGAACTTCAATTTACGTCGACCACTTGGTGACCTGTTAAAGTTTGTGTTTGTCGTTCCTGGAGGTCCTACCATGGACCCCAACTACAAAATTAACGGTGCATCAACCAAATTGGGTAAGTTTGCCATAAAGCACGTCACTTTGGACGTCTGTCACCATCTTTACATGACAACGGACAGGTTCCCATACTGTTGTGAAGATCAACGTACCTTATACGATAGAAGTCTCGAGGAGAAACCATTCTATATGGATGTGGCCAAGAATTTTAGTTACGACGAGGAGGCCAAAGAATGGTCGTACGGAGTAACCATGGCCGATCTCGTGGGCAGAGACGCTGGGTTACCTTTGATTGATCAACTAGTCAAGCCTGTTCTGTGTACATATGAACTAGTGCCAGTGATCAAAGTCGAGACTCTGCTCGTCATCAAAATCGGTATCAGTTCCACTGAAAGAGAGACTGATACCTGTATCTACTACGGAGTTCATGTTCCTGCCGTCATCACCTACTTCCAAAACTTGCCTGCATATAGAGAAGAAACGCCTCCTCCAACGTTTAACAGGGCCATGGGTAACCATACCGATGATGAAGACAGTCATAACAACACCACTGGAAATAACTCTCCTCCTCCTATCAGTTATGAGGAAGCTATCAATAACGACGAAAAAACTGACCCTATCAATGAAGACCAAGTCTCGGTATCTTCTTCCCATTCAACACATCACAATCCTTCTTCTGACAGGCCAGACAATAACATAGAACCTACAATGCCAACAGAGCCCCCTGAATACTCTTCCTAGACGCAGAGAAGTCATCAACTCTCTATTTAATCGCTATCTACCTTATCCAACTTGTCTCCTACCCCCGCATCCGCTAGTCCAGAATTTCCCAATACGGAAATTCTTGCCCGTAGATAAGCTTAATTTATCTTTTTTTTTCATACCCTTGATTTCCCTTTTGGGAAGGTCCATACGCTTAGCTTTCAATTGCCGAGATACGGGCCGACTATTTAAAGGTTGGAAAACCTGCACTTTATTTGTTCGTTTTTTCGACTCTGTGTGTTTTTCCAAAACTTTATCACAACCTTGTTCAAAGATGACTTCCGTTCACCCATTTGATCCGATGTCCGACGAGGAGATGCTTGTTGCATCCAAGCTTGTCAAGGACTCTTACACTTCAGGTAAAAAACCTCACTTCGTTCAAATCGATCGTCTTGATCCTCCTAAGAAGGATATGATTAGATACTTGGAAGCTCAGGCCAACGGCGGTTCCTTGCCAAAGATCCCTCGTATCCTTTACACCTACTTCTACATTGGAGAAGAGTTCCACAAGGCTTTGGTCAACGTCACCTACCGTCATCTCATCTGTGATGAGGCACAGCCTGAAACCACCCAAGGTCCATTTTTGGCTGATGACGTTGAAGAGATGGAATATTTGGCATTGAACCATCCAATCTGTAAAGCTGAGATTGCCAAGTTGAAACTTCCACCAACTGTCAGAGTTGCCTGTGATCCTTGGATCTACGGTACTGATAAAGTTGAAAAGAAATACCTCGTTCAATGTTATATGTACTTGGCAGATGCCTCCAGTCCGGAGTCTAACCATTACTCCTTGCCATTGAAGTTCTCTCCAGTGTTTGAGATCTTGACCAAGAAGTTTGTCCGTATGGACTACTTGCCATCTGGTGGTGTCGGTGTTCCAGCCGTTAATGATACCGAGGCTTGGGGTGACAAATTCCCATTCGTCGAGTACTGGCCTACTCTGAATGGTGAGAAAGTTCTCCGTAATGACTTGAAGCCATTGATTGTTGAACAACCTGAAGGTCCATCTTTCACTGTCGAGGGTAACCACATCAAGTGGCAAGGTTGGGAATTCTATGTTGTTCCAACTGCTCGTGAAGGTGTTTCAATCTACGATCTTCATTTCAAAGGCCGTTCCATTGCTTACCGGTTATCTATGTCTGAGATGACTGTCCCATACGGTGATCCCCGTGGCCCATTCCACAGAAAGCAAGCCTTCGACTTGGGTGACTGTGGTTTCGGTGCCAACGGTAACCGTTTGGCCCTTGGTTGTGACTGTCTCGGTGTCATCAAGTACTTTGACAACCGTCGTTGTAATGGTGACGGTGAGCCTGTCTTCATTCCAAACACTGTCTGTATGCACGAGCAAGATTTCGGTCTTCTCTACAAGCATGTTAACTACAGAACCAACGCTGCTGTCTGTGCTAGAAGACGTGAATTCGTCATTCAAACCATTGCTACCGTTGCCAACTACGAGTATTCCATCAACTACATCTTTGATCAAGTTGGAGAGATTAAGATCCATGTGCGTGCCACCGGTATTCTTTCTACTATGCCATTGGATGAAGGTGTTACTGTCCCATGGGGTACTAACGTTGGACCTATGGCTTTGGCCTCTTACCACCAGCATCTTCTCTGTTTCCGTCTCGACCCTGCTCTCGATGGTCACAATAACACCGTCTGTTACGACGATGTGTTGAGAATGGAGCCAAACACAGAGTTGAACCCAAACAACGTTGGTTTCTACACCAAGCGTACCATTGTGGAGAAGTCTGGATACATTGAACAGAACCCATGGACCAACCGTGCCTACAAGATCATCAATGAACATGTTATCAACAAGATCTCCAAAAAACCAGTGGCTTACAAGATTGTCATGCCAACACGTCAAATGATGATGGCTGACCCATCCTCTTGGAACGCCAAGCGTGCTCAGTACGCTCAGAAACAACTTTGGGTCACTAAGTACCAGGACAACGAACTTTACTCTGCTGGTGAGTTCACCAACCAGTCCATTGAAGACTCCGGTGTTGGTCTCTGGGCTGCACGTAACGACGATGTCAGAGACACTGATAACGTTGTCTGGATGACTCTTTCATTCACCCATATTCCAAGAACTGAAGACTTCCCTGTCATGCCGGTCGAGATGCACGAGATCGGTATTACTCCATTCGGATTCTTTGAGAAGAACCCAGGTCTCGACCTTCCACAGGCCAACAACAAGTTCAACAAGTCTGAGTATTACCCAGAAAAATCAACTGGCTCGTCTTGTTGTTCCTCCCATGCTGCCCTGTGATTACCGTGGGCTGTCTAAAAGGGTATCAGTTAGTTATATAGTAAGTAATAATCTGGGCTTTTATTCCAAGTCCTTGAAAAATCCAGGTCCCTAAATACTCACTTCCCCCTCCCTCCCCCCGCCCCGATCGACGCGTCGCCCAACACGCTCAATTGTTATTTAAAAAACATAAACAATAAAAAACCCTCCAAAAAGTGATAACTCAACTTCTTCTGTTAGATATTCACTCAAGCACGCTTTTACACGAAGACGTTGCCATAATTCTTGACTCCTTTGATACGCAGGTCGCCATGATCATGTGTATTGACGGCGTCGTATATAAATCGAGCAATCCCACCCGGGTTTTATACTTGGTGTTAAGCTGGTTGCTCGGTAGAATTGGTGTTTGTTATTTTATCACCTACCTGAACAATAATTACTTGCAGTACCTAACAGATCTGCATATACAAGGAGACTATATCAACGGAAGACTTGGACCATCAATGCTGCGTCGCGCATCTCGCAGAATCGGGGTTGGACTGAAAAGATTAAGTTTACCGGCCACTTCAAGACCGAGAGAGAGGGAATTCCTTGAACAGAATTATGATCAACCACTGATCAATGTGAGAGATTTAGTGTTGGAAGCTGGCAGACCAGTGTCGTTAATGCAATTCCGTGGTGCTGGTAAACCTCTGGAAGATCCGGATGATTCCATTCAATTGTTGCAACAGTTTGGTCAACATTTCGAACTGTCTGGTAAATACGGTTATAATGCATCTGTCGAACTACTCGAATTGTTTGATAGGTTGTCTCATAGTTACAAGAGGTATCTACCTAAGGTTCATAAGTTGATGCCATTTGTTCACTCCGAAGGTGTCGACTCTTCTATCTATGATCCAGAGACGTACAGATCAAAGTTCTTATTCACTCCAAGCCAAGACGCCCGATTGTGCTCATATTTGCAAGAATGTCAATCGCGTGGATTACGCATTCCAACAGAACAGATCGATGAGATCCATAGAAACTATCGCCTACAACTTTACAAGTCAGGAGCATTGCAAACAAAAAAGCTGCTTCGCGCTGCAGCACCACTCACCGACTTCTCGCGTTTCTGTATCAAAGCTAAATCAGAGATTTTTGAAAAGTTCCCGCTTACTCGTTACAGGCTTGGCTTGTTCTGGACTATTTCTCAGAGATACTGGGACAGTTTCAAAGCTGGTGACTTTGTCATGCGTCCTCCTGCCAATACATTAGCTGACGCTTCGGAACTTCATCGCTTCTCTTACTTACAAAACTTGGAAGATGAGTACTCTGCAGACGATTTCGATGCTAATATCATCGACATGTCCGTTGATATCGAAGAGCCTGCTTCTCCTAAGAAGTCGCCAAAGAAAGCTGTTCTATCCTCGATAGATCCAAACATAAAAAAGCAGCAGGTTTCGCCTTTGAAAGCTTCAAAATCGTATATGCCTGTCCCTCATCTGTTTGACGATGAAAAGGAAAACTCAAATCACGATAATGGAAACTCGGGTGCCAACTATGGTAACGGAAACGGTCATTATAATGACAACGATGACAACGATCCGAAAGTAAACATTCATGACTATGATTACTTTGATAAGGAAAAGTACTCACCAAACTTCACATTGGAAGACGGCGATGAGTACGAGGACTTTGATTCAGATGAACTTCATCGCTTTGCAGTGAGTGCTGCAAGGGATTATGACGACGAGAAAAATGCTAGTGCCACGATTGGGTCCGTTGGAGCTGGTACATCTACGATATCCGGACTCAACGCATTGGGAGACACTAAGAACGAAATATCCGTCTATGTGGATCATTCTGCATCAGACATCCCATTCACATTCGAACCAAATGGACGCGAGACTCCTGCCGTGGTAGTTTACAATGATGCATTAGATAGTCCAACAAAGACACCCGTGGAAACTGCTCCAACGACGGCTGAAGATATCATTCAAGACGAGACTTTGAATGAGTCTCAATTCAATGTTACAATTGACAGCAAAAATGTGGGTAATGACGAAGCAATGTCACCTAAATTGGAGGAGCCATATCCAGATCCAAACGATATGTCGCTGGAAGAGTTCTTATCGATGACGCCAAACGCTGCTGCCACTATACCGGATGCTGAAGACCTGGATAGTATTGCGAGCGTTCCTGAAATAGTGGAAAGATATGAACAACTGGGTGGAATGTCAATTCCAGATATTATGCCTACAAATACGAACAGCACAATACCTCGGGACTCGTCATCTCCTACACCTTCTCCTCTTCCTACTTCTGCGGAGTATGAAGACGAGCCTCGTGAGAAACACGAAAGAAATCAATCGATAGATCTTCATGGTATGCGGGATCCTCGTGATTTCAGAGAGGAGAGGAGAGTTGAGAATGAGAGGCGGACCATTAATGATCGTATGAATGCGATCTTAGATAGAGGTATGATGGACCTAGCCAATTCTGCTGAATTTAAACATAAGGTTGTCTATCCAAGGAATGTATACGAATGGCTTGTTGGATCGAATGCCAAGAGTTGGGAAGATACTACGAAGAGGGAGAAGACGCAATTTTATGACGCTTTCAAAAGATACTACTACAGAGTCATTTATGATCCAAACCCTGAAGTTCAAGGTGACCTAATGTACGATGTTGCTAGTGTTTGTGTCAGCTTTGGAGATATAGATCTACCAGTGGTGTTACGATCAGTTCCTGAGCCGGAGTCAGAGTTGGAATCTGTGTCACCATAAACCCCACGCTCCATATTTGTACCATATATAATGCAGTTTCAATTCTATTAGACGAGGAATCCGATAAAGCAAGCATCAAGTATCCGTTCGTAGTTGACCCACCTATGATACTTGTTGAAAAGTGCAGTAGCATCCTTACCACAGCCTGATATGAGTATCTTCCGTCCTCCAGGGTGATAATCTAAGTAATTTGTGATGTTGTAGACCTTGCCACCAAGTGCCATCCAGTAATGTCCCTCGACTTTATGCTTTGACAGTTCTTCCCTGGTTATATGTAGAGGAAATTCAGATGGATCGATACCACGTTGATCTATTGACTTCTTGTTGCTTTCCCAGTCCATGGCCGAATGATGTGGTTTCAATGCAACTTTCTGTCTTCCTATTATTCCTCCACCGTTTGTAGATCGACCTGTTCGAGCAGCTCTTGCTGGTGCGGCAAAAGAGACCTGTTTAGGTCTAGAATGGTCGGACTTGGGCTTATGTGCCGATTGTTCGCCTGATGTCGACTCTGACCTGCCCATCGGTACCTGGAATGAGACGGTCTTGTCTGGACCGTTGTCGTTGTGTTCATCAATCAATATATTGGGAAGAACTGGCATGGTTTAATAAATAAGTGATCTGATGCTTAGAAGGTTAAGTTTTTTTCACTATCTAGTAAGGATTTATTTTATATTCGTTCTAAGCAAAGTTGCATTAAGTAGCAGTTAATAAGGGATTGGTAGGAGCACTTTTCTGTAATAGACATTTGTCAATCTGATTCGTTACACTTGCAGAAGAAGCCACATACTGAAAGCTTGGACTAGTTTCTTGATTCGGATGATCGAAGTCATCAACCTTCAATTGGTTCCGTCTCACTACATGGAAGTTGTTGCATGCCTCTATAATGAGCCTGTTTGAACCGCCGTTGATCTGAACATCTATCAAACAATGATCGCTATCGTGAATCCGCAGTTGCTGACATTCGCCTCGAAGAACACACCCATCCATATTTGTTGCAAACACAAATGATCTAGATGCCACTTGCAGGATACACCGCTTACAGTCATCAATGGTGATAGAAGACCCACGGGGTACCACAATAGTACACTGGGTCAATTGTTTCAAGTAAACATTGACCGCATCTGCAACCTCAATGTATTCTCTTTGCTTATTGGACACAGTAGGTTCCTGCAATTGGCTTCCAGAGTGTGACTTCTGCGTGAACGGTATAACCTCCCCCAGATCTGTGCTAGGTGAACCAGTAAAGTGAAAAGTGCTCTGGATAAAGCTCTTCTTCTTATCATCGTATTCAAACGCAAGTCGTTGTAAACTCGTAGTGTATTCCTTCATATCGTACGGAGCGATTCTGCCCAATTGTGACTCCTTAGCCACAATCGATTCCAACTGGTAGATACGCTGCGGAACTTCTCTCAACTGGGCTCTATCATCAGCTATTTTCACAGTCCTTTCAATGTCTGTCGTTAGTATCATTCCGCACATAACCTATTCTCTGAACATCAATTGAATCACCTTATTTCAGTTTGACAACCCTACTCACCATTATACTCGTCTTTAAACCCATCCATTGCTCACCTCCCAAGAAAAGACATCTGATCTCCAGAGGGCTAAGATTATTTTCATTCTTCTACCCCACCTTAAATATATTTTTCTCCACATAAATAACTTACCCGTATCCGACACTTATTCCTTTACTTATCAGATCCCTTTTTAGGTAAGTTCATGGATAAGAATGCCACAACGAAGCAATGAACAGGATAGAGTTGTTCAACCAAAGGAGGATCATCGTATGTTGAACCACCAGGTCAGCCAGTACTTACAGTACACAGAAGAGCCAGGAAACGAGTATACTGTGCTGGATCTATCGTCATTGAACGGAGAGTTTCAAATTGATCCCAATCTGGGGGGTCGACAGCATTCGGACCTTTCATCGGCAGAGGCGGCTCTGGCCGCATACCAGCGAGCCAAGCGCGAGAAACAAGATGCAAATGACGGAGATGAGCAGGAGGAGGCTGAAGAGAATGAAGAAGTGGAAGAGACAGAGGAGACAGAAGATACAACTGTGTCAGGGCAAGCCAATACCAAACCTGCACGCCGCCATATACAACGATCGATGGATTTCACGCCGAGCGAGTTGGCTTTGCTGCGTCCTGTTCCACGTGGTGTGGACCCTCGTACGATGTGTCGATTCTGTGGGAAAATATTCAAGCATGCAGGATCTCTGGGTAGGCATCTTGATACGAGCAAAGGGTCCGATGAGCACCCTGAAATGTTGATAAATCGGATTCGAGCACACGTTGCACGACGTGGCGACCCGAATGTTGTGAAGGCGCGACGGAAGTTGCGTGCAAAGGAGTATAATAGGCGGCCGGAAGTGCAAGCTAAAAATAGAGAACGCCGTAAAGTGACGAGCAAGACGTTTAGAGCGAAGGAACATGCACAGATCAAGTTTTACAAGGATATAGGGACACCAACGTTGGATAAAAGTTCCAATTTTGCCAGGTTCGTGTTGTTCTTCATGCCTCCTGATCAATGGCCTGAGTCAGTTCCTGATATCAATACATTGGAGAATGTCCTATCTCAGATAGATAGAGTTGGTGAAAAACTGGATCTATTGAATTATAACGGGTCCAATTCAATCAAGGACGATATAAAGAAATCGTTTCAAGTATGGGAGGAGATCTCATCGTTCGATCAGCAACATATATGGCTGTTAGAGATCCGGAAATGTACACAGGAACTTTTAGGATCTTTGACTGTTTTAGACTTCAGTACTCGAGAAGAGTATGCCAGAAAGCAGGCCGTGGAAAAGAAGCAGGAGCTTGTTTTGAAGAAGGAGCAGTCCACAACTACTAATAAGGACGTTCTGGGCGATGTCGAGCTTGCCGCTGTGGCAGCGGCAGCAGAAGAGGCCGTCAAGCAGGAGAAATACAACTGAAAGACGCTCTATATAGCACTGTATAGAGGCACTGTATAATAGACACTGTATATAATCCTTAAACCGTCCCAAAGTAAGTCCTTTTTTTTCTCTCCCCAATCTCTCCCCGCTTCATATCACAATCTTTTCCATGTCATCAGCCCCTCAAATCCTGGATACTAGGCCATTAAAGGTCACATTCAGGCTGTCTCTCGAGGCCAGAAGCTCTCTGGAGTATGCTGTTCTTGGAAAGAAGGTCTTCAGTAGGTTTTATGGTGACACAACAGAGACTGAAGGGAAGTTCTGCTCCTTAAAACTTATCGGTTCCAGTACGCTGGAGGAACCTCAGATGTATCCGGTTCGAATCGACGACACAGAGCATCCAGGAACAGTTACACTGCACAGCTTGATGCTGTTGAACAGGTATGGCGGTGATTTCAGTGTCAATACATGTCTCATTCGCCCCATTGAGTCTCTTCCTCACCTCGATACAGTTGTCATATCTTTCCCTCCAGAGGTTGCCAGTCTACTTCGCAGGTACTCGAAGCATTCATTGGTGCAATGGCTATCACAAGAGTATGAGTCGGATCCTAATTTTATCATTGTTCGTAAGGGAATGCAGTCCAGACTACTCAATGGTGAATTTGTGCATTGTGACCCATGTGAGCAAGGGTATGCTGACATAGACACTCAATTCATTCTGCTGAAGGGATCGCAGCTGAAACCCAATCTCAAGCAACCTAAACTGCTTCCAGAACCCTTACAGAACATAGATATTGCTTCGAGAGAGTTCAATACCGTCCCACTATCCAAAGATGATATCAAACGCTACACTTCAGGAGATACGATTATAACCGACGACGATAACGCTATAATTGCGCTAACCTCCTCAGATATGAACGATCTGGGCATTCTATCTGGAGATATCGTCAGGCTATCAGTCTCATCAAATGCACTCATTGATAATTTCCACGTCAGAGTGCTGTCATTTATTGATCCAACCAAGTTTGCACCTGGATCCGTCTACATTTCTCCTATTCTACTGATCAACTTTGAATGGCCTCAAAAAGTGAATGTCTGTACCTTGGAAAAGAATCAGACACAGTTGCAGGATCACTCGGATGTTCCAATAGATTCGTTTGTTCCCGTGGCCACATCCATAACTTTGGCTAGAGTCGCTACCCCAGTTACATTAGACCGCACGTATCAACGGATGTTTATGCGTAATTTGAAGCAATACTTTGAAGAAAGAAAGAGAATTGTGTTAACTGATAGTTTCATACCGATCCCTATAGATACTGAGCTTGCACAGTCAGTTTTCATGGCTTATGATACGACTGCCACGAAAGTGAAGGTACTTCCAAAGGGAGTTCCAGATACAATTGCATGGTTTAAGATCACCGAAGGTTTATATGAAGATAACGGAGTCGAACGTGCTTTAGAAGGTTCTCCATGCGTGATAGATCCATCACGCACTAGACTGATCCAATCTGGTGCAGTTGCAGAATCATTACCGTTTGGAGAACGGAATAGATTAGTGGACAAATATTTGGGCATTCAACCAAAGTTCTCATATCCAAGCATCGATGTTGCAGGCAAGCCTACTTTCAAGTTTGCAGACTCATTACGGAAAATAATTGAAACCGGCTTCCAAATTCAGGATACCACAGAAAGCGAGACGTCAATTCTGGTGACTAGCAGTTCTCGATGCATGGGCAAATCATTTGTGGTGAGATCTGTTGCCGCAGATACTGGAAGTTGTCTACTTGAACTGGACGGATTCGATCTTTTGAATGCTGGATCTGCTGGTAAGACTATTGGTAAGATACGTGGTAAAACGGACCGTATTGTGGATTCATGCTCAAGAGTAATACTCTTCATTAAACATGTCGAGGCCCTATGCAAAGCTACAGATGAGCAACAGCAGGGCCAGGTGAAACAACAGAATGACAATCTTTCGACAAAACTTGTTGCATTAACGAGTGAATATATGCATAAAGGAGCATTGGTGATATTCTCAGCCAACGAGCCAGATGCTGTTTCTGAGATTCTGAGATCTCGAATCAAATTTGAAGTTGAAATAACTGTTCCTACGGAGCCGGAAAGACGGATTTTGTTTGATTATATGCTGAGAACACAGAGCGTCACAGACCAGTTCAAATATGGATTGAGTGCAGACGTTTCATTGGAGGCCCTCTCAATGCAAAGCGCTGGATTGACTCCAAACGATCTTGCTAGTGTGATGAACAGTGCGAAGGCTAATGCCTTTGCAAGAATTGAAGACTCAGCTTTACCAATACTACAGAGAATAGCACTAGATGGGGATCTAGTGAAGATAAACAGTTCTGACTTTGAAGTGTCAATCAACAACGTTAGAAACAAGAACAGTGACTCAATTGGAGCACCAAAGATTCCAGACGTCAAATGGGAAGACGTTGGAGGATTGGATAATGTCAAAGGTGAGATCTTGGATACCATCGACTTACCATTGAAGCATCCAGAACTCTTTGGCTCAGGAATGAAGAAAAGAAGTGGTATACTCTTCTACGGTCCACCAGGTACCGGTAAGACTCTGCTTGCAAAGGCTATTGCCACGAATTTCGCATTGAACTTTTTCTCTGTGAAAGGACCAGAGTTGTTGAACATGTACATTGGAGAATCGGAAGCCAACGTGCGTCGGGTTTTCCAACGTGCCAGAGATGCCAAACCGTGTGTGATTTTCTTTGACGAGTTAGATTCGGTGGCCCCAAAGAGAGGTAACCAAGGAGACTCTGGAGGAGTGATGGATCGGATTGTGTCACAACTGTTGGCAGAATTAGATGGTATGAGTGACAGTGAGGGAGAGGGAGTGTTTGTTGTTGGAGCCACAAACAGGCCGGATCTACTCGATGAGGCACTTTTACGTCCTGGACGGTTTGATAAAATGCTGTACTTGGGAATATCCGATACCCATGAGAAGCAGGCTAAGATCATCCAAGCATTAACGAGGAAGTTCAAAAAAGGCGATGACTTTGATGCAGTCAAGATAGCACAGCAGTGTCCGTACAACTATACAGGTGCAGATTTCTATGCACTGTGTTCGGATGCTATGTTGAACGCTATGATCCGTACAGCTGGAGTAGCTGACGAGAAAATCAAAAAGCATAATGCAACATTAAAAGAGCCAGTTAGCACTCGGTACTGGTTTGACAACGTGGCCACAGAGTCAGATATAGATGTTGTGGTGACATTGCAAGACTTTGAAAAGGCCCGCCAGTCGATGATAGCTTCGGTCAGTCAAGATGAGTTAGACCATTATCTTCAGATCAAACAGAATTTTGAAGGTAAGTAGGAATCCCAAATACCAATTCTGTACATAATATATTTATACAGCGATACAATTGGGACATGGGACGAGCCATCAATCGAGTTGAGTTCAACTAATCCTATCAAGTACCACAGTAGCCTAATGATATACCTTATTAATTCATTTCAACACCATCTGCACTCCACAGGGCTTGAGACTCTTCTTCCCTCCCCCCATATTTATAGACCTCACCACCCTCCAAAAATTTTTTAACCAGCTAAACATAACTATGGAATATCCGTTGTCTTTGACCTATGGTCGAAGATTGGGCTACTTTCTGACGACTGCGGACGACTATCATCGCCACAGACATAGAGTTAACAAGAATTTGTCGAAAGTTCGCAAGGTTTTAGGAATCAGTACTAAGGATGGCAAGGATTATAAGAAGAAGGAACAAGTTTCGTCGATTGACAAGGAGAAGTACAACGAGAACATTCAGTACGGAGAAGTGCTTCTGTTGCAAGCGGAGCGTGATCTATTATATGCTGAAGAGACTAAGCAGTTGCTGGATATGCATACATCGAGATCGAAGCAACGGTTCCTGGTGTCGAAGTATAAGAAGGCACTTTCGACATCCAAGAAGTTATTGAAAATCAGTTCGGATGAACAAGATAGTTTCAGACGGCTGGAGTTGTTGGTTTACACGGCTTTCATTGACGGATCGTTGGCAGTGAGTAAACGGAACTGGGAAGGTGCATTGAATGCATTCTCGATTGCCAGGTGTTCGCTACAATGCTTGGACAAGTACCAAGAGGACTCTGCTACCGTGAACGATGCTCTCTATCTGACATTGATCGATACGGTTGTGGATCCGGTTTTGAAAGTGGCATCGTCTGCTTCCAACCCTGACAGTTCCAAGAGTGTCGATGTTGGCTTGATCGCTCGTGGTCAGGCTGATGTCTTCTCCGACTACTACCCAGAATTGCAACAAGCCGTGGAAATCGTCAAGAGCAAAGATCCTTCACTTGTCGGAATCCCAGACAGCTCTTCGTCAGAGAAAGTCATCGACTCGATCACCTGGTGTGACTATCTTGCTCACATTAAATCTGACGATACTGCAAGATCTATAATGAACGCTCAAAAGCTTGAGAAAAGTGTTGGCGAGACTAGCGAGAGTTATGGACCTGCTATTCTAGCCTATCAGGATGCTTTGAGTTTGCATGAGCAAGCCATTGAGAATGATTCTTATGCCAACGATGATGAAAAGCAAGAGAATGAGATAATTCGTACCTACTTGCAGTACCATTTCTTGATGCTAAGAATCAGAAGAGATTCAGCACTGTTCGAACACGATCTTGCCCTGACTCGTGGCTCCTATTCTAAGACACTGTTAACCGCTAAACGTCGTTTGATGAAGCTTTCCAATGAGATCTTGAAGTCAATTGAGGAGATCGAAGAGTTGCCAGGTTTGTCTAATGACGATGATCTAGTCCACGACTTGTTGGCATTGAAAAACTACTACAAGGCCATCAACGTTGCCGATTTGGCAGCAACATACTTCCATTTCGGAGAAACCAGAAAAGCTTTGGCCCTCATGAAGGAGTCGGAATCTACCATCAACTCCGTGGAACCTTTCCGCAATGAACTGTCTCAAGGTTTGCCTAACAATGAGAAAGTTGTTCAACTTCAGAAGCAGTTTGCCCAAATATTACGCACAGTTCATATCATTGCTGCCTACGATTATGAACAAAATCAAAACGAGAGATCTAAATCTGAGTACGTTATTGATAACCTACTCAGATTCCCAGACGGTATCGATGGAACAACACTGGTCCGTATTGCACCTCTCAAACTTGAACTGCAACCTGTTAACGTCAAACCAGTGCTATTCGATATAGCTTACAACTACGTTAACTCTGAGGATGCCACTACTACAGCTAGTACTCTAAACACAACCTCAGGCGGTCCTGCCAACACTGAAACCTCGACCAACTCTCCAGAGGAGAAGAAGAAAGGTTTCTTCGGTCTCTTTGGCCATTAGTCCTGTTAGTTTGCTACAACAACCTATAATATATCTCACCTATAAAGTCCCCAATTTGTATAGTAATTTCGCTTTTTCTTCCTGGCCCCGATAACAGATCTGACTAAGTTGTTGGACCCCATAAAAAAAAAACCTGACCTCCACGTATCACTCCCTTTTACTGCGCAATAGCTTTGAATCGATGCCAACACTGACACCGACAGACGATAACAACATACCAGCGGACACAGATGTGCCCAGGTGTTATATCTGCCTGTGCGAGAAGGGCGAGAAAGCTCCGTATTGCACAGATAAAGAGTCGGATGACTTCATCAGACCATGTAAGTGTTCACTAGTGGCACATCGCAAGTGTTTCCTCTCGTGGGTTTCCAGCCTGACGTTGCCGAAAGTGGTTCAACCAGAACAAGAGGCAAGATGGACGTTTGGAATTCCGCTGCCGTTTCTCGGGTATCGGCAGAGTGGCACTGCCGCCGCTTATCATGCATCTATATTTGAACTTTTCACAGGATCTCCATCGGCGGGCGCAGATAAGATGTGCATCTTCGTGGACTGTCCCCAATGCCGTCGGCGGATCAGCCTGGCCACTAAAAACAGCACGATACTGAACATCAGACGTGCATGCGAGCAGTTCATTGACAACGTTGGATCTGCAGTGCTTATATCAAGTGGATTATCCGCGATCTGTCTTGGACTGATCGGTTCTTCTCTGCTGATACTTGGGGTCGCTGGACAGAGTATAATGGATACATTAGCAAGAGAAAGCGTGCAACTGGGACTATACGGAGTGACCAAATACCCTGCAGTGAGCGTGATGAGGGCATTAGAAGATGGATTGATTGCACCTCCAAGGTTTGTGTCAGCCACCTGTTTCATGCCTATCTTTGCCATGTGGTTGAACTCGGCGTTACCATATGGGGCCCAGATCGATTTCATGACCAGTATAACGGCGTACTCGATGTTTAGCGATCCAAATGATCTTACAGACACGATTCCATGTCAACTGATGAGACAATGCGTTCTATTTAAAACCGGAGCAAGACTAGTCTATAACATGACACTGAACCGGATCTACTACCATTGGCACAAGAATATAGAGCCATGTTTCTTTGCTGACAAGTTGTCACCAGATGATGTGCAACGCATAGAAGATGAGATTGAAGGTGATATGGAGAGAGAGAATAAAGAAGAATTGGAAAGAGCCAACGATACCCAGTATCCATGGATGATCAGATTTTTACGCAGATCGTATCGGAAAGTCACCGACATGTTTGGATCACTGGCGAGACAGCTGTTGATGTGCAACCGAATTGACTTTTCGAACATGTTCAACTCGTCATCACTGTTCAGAAATGTGTTGTCTACGGCCCTCCTCCCTAAACTTGGAGAACTGGTCAGTACTTATCTGTTAAGTCAAGTGACTGGATTAGATGAGTTCCTGTTTGAGTATGTCCACACACCGGACGAGGAACTGTTTGCACGGAACCTACTGGGATGTGCCGTTGTAATAGGTGCCAGAGAAGTGATTTCATTTGGGTTGAACTACATTCGATACAGGCAATGGAAGAGCATCGACGTTGACGAAGATCTGGCAGATTACGCACAGTACGTTGCTGAGATCTATCAGGAGCAGGAACAGGAGCAGAATTAACGTATAATATACACCCCCCCCATTTAGATTGTCCCAGGGAGTTTAATAGTATGTATGTGAAATTGAATGATTTGAATGTTATCAAATATGTGGATTCTCCCCAAGACACCCCGCAAAATTACCCAATTAGGAAATCTGATAGTGCCAAATCCCATCAAAAGCTGAAGATCCTGATCAATTCTCCTTAGATCCAGGAAATCCATTCCAAATAGTTGAGATATGTACAAATAGGAGTTCTAATGAGAAAAATTGAACCTCATTTGTACTAGATCTACCCAGATCTACCTCCCCTTACCATACCCCATATGCCTTGCTCGCAGGATATCTTGGAAGTTTCTATATCCCAAGTAATATTTTTTTATCTCATCTTTCCCTCTTTAGTACAACTTGTTTCATCTTTGACATTGTTTGTAATTTCTGAATAGTTACAGGTTGAGGACATTGTGCACACCGAATCACCAACGAAATAGCCCAATAAAACATCTCTTTTACGTATAGATCTACACGGCTCATAATTATCTCCCTGCCTGCCCACTGATCCCTCCGATAGCACGGCATTACAACCTGACGACGATCCATTGTCAGTTAATTATCAGACGATCTTATTAGGTGAATTTCATATAGAGTACAGATCAACTTGCTACATCTGAACTTTCTATCCAACCCTGCCACCTTCTTCTATTACAAAGTCTCAATTGGATAATCTCTAAATTCCAACCCTCCCACCTACCGACAAACCCACTTCTTCAATCTCCGCCCCAACACAACGGAAACCTGACCTTCCCCTTCCCTATTTAGAAGGTCCAACTTTTTTTTTGCTCTCTCACTTTTTGACCTGACTCAGTTTATTCCACTTCAAACGCCATGGGCAATGAACCGTCCAAACAAAAGGCGTCAGGGTTGACTAGACAGGATACATCAACGTCGATGAGATCCTCTCGGTCGATCCGAAGCCGCCGTTCAAGCAGAGAACCTACCAGCGATGCAGCGTCCCATTCTTCTGCAAGTATTAAGGGTTCATTCAAGTCATTATCGCATGGAATGGAACGTTTAAGCATCAGCAGCGAAAACAGAGGTGATCAAACTAGTGGTTTCAACGACAACAACGAACGTTATGACTATATCAACGACAAAGAAAGCAATATCTTGGAATCTGATACCGGGTTCGGCACTTCACCACGCAGACCTACCATGGAAGACTTACCGCCTTCCATGATTCAGGTGCAACCAAAATCTCCAATTTTAAAGACAACATCGCCGGCTCATCATCATCATCATCACCACCATACCAGTTCGCATCGCCGTTCGCATTCAAGATCTTCCCAGAGAAGCTCACGTGGAACTTCCAATGGCGTTTCAACGCCTGCTGACGAGACACCCGGTGAATCAAATGACTCCAATGGAATACCATTCATATCTGACGACAACCCTTTGCTCGAACCATCATCTCAAGCAATGGCCTCTTCAGCTTCTCTTGGAGCCTCATCCGTTGTCTCTGCATCATCAATTTCACAACTTTCATCAGCATCACCTGCAGGGTCGTCCGCTGGTGAATACCTTGAAAGACCTCAATACTCTCGCAGAAGTAGTAGCAGTACTACCAGAAGTCAAGGGTCTCGTCAAGGATCGGATGGAACTACAAAGCTTATAGATGTCAATACCATCCATGGTACAGAAAATACAGAATTGGATAATTCCACATCCGCTTCAGTCAATCCAACTTCGCCTCAAGGTCCTGTCAATATCACAGTAACAGATACTGCAAATAATACAACGGATGCCAGTTTGGATCAACAACAACAGACTCTCGCTTCATCACATCCAAAGCCGAAAATCAACATCGAGGATCTCATTCAGCGATTGCTCGATGCTGGATATTCAGGTAAACGTACAAAATCTGTCTGTCTTAAAAATAGTGAAATTGCTATGATCTGCTCCACTGCAAGAGAGATCTTCCTTAGCCAACCAACATTGCTCGAATTGAGTGCACCTGTTAAAATTGTTGGGGATATCCATGGTCAATACTCGGATCTTATTAGAGTTTTCACGAAATGTGGATTCCCACCATCTGCAAACTATCTATTCCTCGGTGACTATGTTGATAGAGGTAAGCAATCATTAGAAACAATCTTACTCTTGCTAAGTTACAAGATCAAATACCCAGAAAACTTCTTTTTGCTTAGAGGTAATCACGAATGTGCACAGATTACCCGTGCCTATGGTTTCTATGACGAATGTAAACGTCGAACAAACTTGCGTACTTGGAAGATTTTCATCGATACTTTCAATACGTTACCCGTCTGTGCATTAGTTGCATCCAAGATCTTCTGTGTGCATGGAGGTCTCTCGCCTGTTCTTAATTCCATCGACGAGATCCGTAATATTAAGCGTCCAACAGACGTTCCTGATTTCGGTTTATTGAACGATCTATTGTGGTCAGATCCAGCCGATCAAGTTAATGAATGGGAGGATAACGAACGTGGTGTGTCTTACTGTTTCAATAAGACTGCCATCAACAAATTTTTGAACAAATTCCAGTTTGATCTAGTTGCACGAGCTCACATGGTTGTCGAAGACGGATACGAGTTTTTCAACGATCGGTCGTTGGTGACAGTCTTTTCTGCTCCTAACTATTGTGGTGAATTCGATAATTGGGGTGCTATAATGAGTGTTAGTGAGGAACTTTTATGTTCGTTCGAACTCTTAGATCCACTCGATAGTGTTGCTCTGAAACAATTGATGAAGAAAGGTAGGATTGAACGGAAAAAGGCGTCTTTGATGTACAATTCCACTGGTGACGTTAACAATCCTGGAGCTTCTGCACTTTCAACATAGGTCATATAGCACACCTACACATCCACACCAAACCTCTTTTACGTATTATGTTTACACCTGAATGAATGCCTCTAATTATATACACACTGAGTCCGATTGCGGCTTTTCAATGATTACCCACCAATTATCTCTTTCGTATCCTTCATCTATAATGACTCCACCTGCTTGCCGACAATCATCAGCCAACTCTCCTTCCTTATACAGATGGTAAAATCTCATCTTGGTCTCTGGACCATCCTCGGTTTTGGAGATCCATGGAACCAAGGTATCTTGATCCATACCTTCATGATATCCACGACGAGATCTACGTTGTTCTAAAGCCCAACAATAGATCATGGCTCTACCATGTGGTTTCAAGACACGCAGGATCTCCTTGATCGCATCGACACGTCTTTGCTCTGTGGAAAAATGATGTATCACAGCAATGGAGATCCCAAATTCAAATCTGTTATCTGGATGAGGCAACGACAAGCCATCGGCCACCATTATATCATTGCAATTCTGCAACTTGTGCAATTCCTTTGCCTGTTCGATCAACCCTGTAGAGTAGTCGGATCCAACTATAAACAGTTTCTGGTTCACTGCAAGGTACTTCCCGTTACCACAGCCAACATCGACACCAACTGAATGGACTGGCAAAGTCTCTAAGAATTCTTGAATTAGAGGCCACGGTTTATACCTAGTCTGTGAAAAATGTGCAGCGATTTCGTTATAAACCTCATGAACGTACTGTTGTTCCTTCTCAACGGAGTCTTCGATAGATTCAAACACCTGTTTCTCCTCCTCAATCTCTTCCTGGCTTGGTTGTAAACTCTTACTGGACATATCAGTTCTGGGCAGAGTTAATTTCCCCACACTGAAAATTTCAGATAGAAGTTCCAAAAACTTTTTTTTTCATTCTCACTACCGAGGCTCTTAAACATAATGAATGCCCAGACCTGATAAATTGTCCCCTGGATCTCATCACTCACTTCTTTATAAAGATGAGTGTCAAAGGTGAGAAGGAGAAGGATTCGCATGTCTCTGAGGACCGGAACAGTGTCACTAGTTACGGACTGATGCTCACGCTGTTCATTTCACTAGTTATAGCGGTCTTTTCCCCGCAAATTGTGCCCTATATCTTTAACTCCGTGATTCGCTACAGGTATGTGCCAGAGGATGCAATTAGGTACTATATAGCTAACCCGGTGTCAGATGTGGACATGGAAGTTTTTGCAGTGTATGAGGCGCATGATTTCCAGATGAACGATCTTGGAGAAGCTACTGAATTACAATTCAATGGACGAATGAAGTCTAAGGATAAAGAAGCACTGGTTCCTGGCTACCATATCAACATCACCGAGGGAACTGTTGCGCAGTACGACGGTGGAGCATATAGTAATGAGACTCTGTTTATTAAGACAATGCTGAGCAATACAAATGCAGTGTATGTGGATGGATCTAAGAACTATGCCGAACTATACTATACTTTAAAAGCAGTTGATTCGAACGACTTGCCGTTCTTTATGGCACAGCTTCTTGCTGACAACTGTTACCGTGAAGAAATCACTCACTACACTCCTGATGCATTCTACAAGGTTGTTGATTTTAACAATGTTATGTTCATGCACTCCGATTATATCAATAATCCATACATCCGTGGAGCGATGTGGGGGAAGAAGCACAAATTTATCCTGAAATTGGCACTCTGTGGAGCTGATAAATACTCTTGGGAGATTGAAGATGCTGTGCAAGAGTATCTGACTCCCTTACTCGATAGATTCTTGGATAATTTCGAATTTGAGCTGGTCTTTGAAAGTGTCAATTCTGCCAAGGATTCACTGAATGTGTCCATGCATGATTCAAACGAAGTTTTCCCCGAGTCTCTTAGACAACTACCCGAGATTCGTCAGTACTACGAGGAATCTGATCCTTTCAACTCTTCCATTATCAATATGTTGTTTTATCCAGTTGATTTGCATAGCGAAAAGTTGAAGAATATCACGATGGATTCAGATGATGTCTACTCAGAGGCGCATAACACAATTATCAAGATAGAAGGTTGGGGAACAATCTATTTTGCACATTCGCATAAAAAGACCAAACTCGAATTCCCGAAGGGTCAACTAGAAGATGCCATATGGTCGTTTTCAGAAAATATATTTGATCTAATCGGTGCTCCAGGTGAAAATATGGCTCCATCGATCAGGGTCGACATGTACCAACGAATCCTGAGCATCAATTACTTGGTGCATTATTCAAACCTATTACAGTCATTGATCGATCACTTACATGAAACAACTGGACTCATTGATGGTAAAACTGTTGATGCTATTAACCAATCGCTTATCAGTCGTGCACAGGTCATAGAATCCTTGAAAAACGACGAGATCCACAATGCTGTCAGTAGAGCTCAATCGATGGTACTTGGACTCGAAGATGAGATGAAACGAATAGATCTATTCAACCAGACTTACGACCATATATCGGAAGTGGCCAGGCAGGTCACTGAGTCATTTTGAAGTTGCTCAATGTTCTGATCAGACCGGGGTGTTCTGCTACCATCTTCAATTGGTTCACCCCAAAAAATATAAATAGCTGATGGGGATTTTTATTCTTACCAGATCTACAGAATTTCTCTTTACAGAAGTTTAAAGGATTCTTATCGTTACCAACAAGCCATGTATTATCAATTCAGAGACTGGAGTTGTATTGCATCCAGGAACTCATCGAATCCAAGAATCTTTCAAGAATGTCAATCACACATCATTGCGAATTCAACGAAAATGCCAGACCAAGACGATGCCTGTCTGGAGAAACTGTTAAAGAGCTGTGAGTTATTCAGGACAGAGAATGTTTGTTCGTCAGAAACAGTTGACAGAGAGACTGAAGCACAGAGAAGGCAAGCAATTTAAGTACAAGATGCAGAAGTGCTTGCTTGGAAGGAGGTGGGTGGACAAAAACCTGGAAAGAAAGATCAAAGAGGAAGGACGTGTCTCTGCAGACAGCTACCCGATTCCTCGTAAGCCAAGAGTTAAGACATTACCAGCCAGTGATTTCCATTTCACATTTGATCCACAATTCGAAGTTTATGAGTTGGGACCGGAAGAGGAGATGATATTGATGAGATACGCTGTCAAGTACGATATCATTCTCCTTGGACACGGTGATTTCGAACATGATCCATACAGCGACAATAAGGTCTGTCTAATGCGTGCAAGTCACAGTACACCCAAAAATATCATATTGGCTGGTTTGAAAGATATTCATGTTCATCAGGGAATCCATGCATTCAACCTCATGTTGAGAGATAACCTTCCACAGACCATCCGCTATGGTTATGAAATCGATTTTGAGTAGTCTTATTGGTACTTTGCATATTCAAGCCAATCCCTATTTAATAATACCTAATCCGATCATTTTTTTGCTTTCAGTATTTCAATTTTTCACCCTGCGCCAAATTTTCAACCTTGACCATCACATTGTTCTTTCTCTAGATGCCTTCATCACAGGTGACACAAGCGGCAAAGAAGGTCGTTGCACTTCTGTTGAAGTTCCCTAATGACCGGATTCATCATAATGCAACGTTTAAAACGGCACAAATCGAACGTTTTTGTAATATTGGTGCGGTCCCGCTCCCAAAGTCTATCGTGGAAGATAAAAAGGAGACAGAAGAGCGTCGTAAAACAGCAGAACCTCTTCCTATCGACACCAAACGTCTTAAAAATATGATCTTTGGACCAGACTATACGAAGCCGGCCAACTATCAGAACGACGTCTTTACTGAAGAGATCTTGCAACAGCAATACAAGTCTCTCAAACATATTTATGAGGCCAAATGGGCTAACTACTATAAGATCGATGACAAGTTGTTGGTTCCAAAGGGAAATCCAAACTACTACAACCGGTTGATGGGCAACTTGGATGAGGGTGGACAGAAGAAAGAGAGTTACTTCGAGGCATTTAGAACCATTCTTACAGGTAAGTATTAGTGGTTCTATAACATGTACATAGGTAGGTTTATATATTTATTTTACACTTTCGCGTTACTTCTTTGCGTATTGTAGTGAGCAGTCAGTGCCCTTAATGGATACAGTCTTGCCTAATTCCGACATGCACTTCACAGCGTCCTGTTCTTGCTTGAATTCCACTAAAGCCAAGTGTCGAACTGCCACTAATGTCACATTCATAAATCCACTGTATTTTTCAAACATCGTATCGAGCTCCTTCTCATCGATATCATCTGGTAGGTCCATAAGCAACAAGATCTTGTTAGGAATGTTGTTGACAGTACGAGCCTTCTTTCTGCCGCCACTTTCTTCTCCAGTAGCCTTCCGTTTCTTGCTTTTAGACGAACTGCGCTTCTCTGCCCGAACTTTCTTCTCCTCTTCCACATACTTGCTGAACTTATCAGGACCTGCCACACGTTCCACAGCCAAATCACTGTTCTTCTTCGCAATATACATATCCATTGGCTTTGAAAGCAAGATCTCTGTGTTCAATCTTTCGATGGCTCGCTCGCATTCTTCGTGGCTTGCCAGAGTAACGAAAGCCTGCCCACGCAGACTCAGTCTCTTAAACGTCTTTATATCAACTACTTCAAACCCAGCACTTGTCAATTCCTCTTCCAAGTGTTCCTTGAGTGTATTATGCGATACTTTCTCGTTCAAATTCCGTATATATAACGTTGAAATGCTGCTTGGCTCATTATATGGTACAGAGGGCATGTGGTGCTTAGAGGGGAGAGTTTTATTTAGGGATTTTTTCTTAGCTATTAGATCGACTAGATTCTATATAGACGGCTACTTGGTAACACCGAGATCTTTAAGGAATCCTTCAGAGCTTGGCTTTCTTCCAAGGAAGCCTTCAAGGTAATCCATCTCTTCGCCAGATCCACCTGGAACCAGGATCTTGTTTCTGTAGTCAAGTCCGGTCTGCTTGTTGAATGGATCTTTCTCAAACTTGGAGTACCAGATATCTTCTGCAAACACCCTCGACCACATGTATCCATAGTAGTTGGACTCATATCCACTCATGATATGAGCAAAGCTTCCATAACCTTTAGTGTACACTCCACCGTTATCAACGAGAGAGATGTCTTTTCTCAACTCATTCCAAAGCTTGTAGACATCGACATCTCCATCAGAAGAGGTGTGCAAAGTCATATCAAAGATTGAGAAGAACAATTGTCTAAGGTTAAACATACCACTGTCAACATTCTTCGAATCAACCAAAGATTTAATTGTCTCATCAGAGAGTGATTCACCAGTCTTGTAGTGGGAAGAAACACTCTTGATCACGTTGGAATCCCAACAGAAGTTCTCCAGGAACTGCGATGGGGTCTCAACAAAGTCCCAACTGACAGAAGTTCCACTGAAACGGGAGTACTGGGTCTTACCAAGAAGATCGTGAATACCATGACCTAATTCATGGAAGAAAGTAACAACCTCGCTATGTTTAAGAAGGGATGGCTTATCCTTCGTATCTTTAGTGAAGTTGGTGACGAGAGCAGTCGATGGACACACTCTCTTACCGGTAGAAATATCTGTGTAACCAGGGTGGAGACTGAAGTCTGCAGCATGACCGTACTTGCCTTCTCTTGGGTGAAGATCGAAGTATAAATATCCAGCAAATTCAGGAGATTCGGCATTATCCATCTTCCAAACAGCAAATTGTCTAACATCTTCATGCCAGGTGTTGTACAACTTGTCATCTTTAGGGATTTCGACAAATTTCAAGTTGAAGATCCGTTGGTAGATGGAAAGCATCTGTTCCACAGTGTGTTTCATTGGGAAGTATTCAGCAATCTTATTCTCATCAACTTTGTATTTTGTCTCGAGCAATCTGGTGTCATAGAAATTGTGGTCCCAGATGTAGTACTTGCCATCGTTTTCAAGACCACGCTCGGCCAAATCTTTAGCCTTCAAAGCTTTCAAAGTCTCAAGATCTTTCTCACCAAGTGGACGCAACTTGTCTCTGAGATCGTTCAAAAATTCGGTGACGGCTTTAGGGGTCTTGGCCATACGTTCTTCCAAAACATACTCAGAAAAGTTGTTATATCCAAGGATATGAGCAAGTTGAGCACGGATTTTAACTGCCTCGATAAGTAATTCAGGGTTTGCAGGTGCCTTACTCTCGTTTGCAGTGTAGGCAGACTTTCTAACTTCAGAATCGCGAGCATATTTCATCACAGGGAACAAATCTGGGTACTTGAAAGTCATCTTCAATTTACCATCGACGTTCTCGAACTGATCGAGGACACTCTGAGGAACACCTTCCAGTTGTTCTGGAGTAAACAACAAAAATCCGTTGTCTTCACCCAAGTTCTTAGAGAACTCAATTGACAAGGTAGAAAGACGTTTCTTCAATTCGCGGACTTTATCTCTGTCCTCTTTGGACAGTGCCAATCCATTGCGCTCATACTGTTTGTTGAGCTTCTCGATGAGCCGTTTAGTCTCCGGTGAGTCAGCCAACGATTCGTTCTTCTGCAAATCCTCATAGACCTTGTGGACCACTTTGAAAACGTCTTCTCTAAGACCAGATTCAATGGAGAACTCTCTCATCTTGGTATCAGATTCGGTGGATGCATCTCTCAACTCCTTGGAAGTAGAGACATGCTGATAGAATCCCAACTGATATGACAAGCATTCGATTTTGTTCTCACGGTCAGCGTATGCCTTAATGACATTTTCAACGTTAGCATCTTCCAGTTTAATGGAACCAATCTCGTCATCGCTGGCACGCAATTTGGTTAACAATGCTTCGGTCTCGGAAAGGATGGATTCAGGAGTATGTGTCCATTGCAATGGTGTTTGAGGTGGTTCGAAAGACATCCTTTTGGTATGATAGTTAGCTTTACAGATACTGTTTAGTCCTAATAAGAAGATCAAATTAGCTCTCGGTTGTAGTGAAACTCTTGCAATTGATCTAACCCAGGGAAAGAGCATCTATATGAAAGATAGGAGAGATCTGGGGGGGGCTCGGGGGAAAAGAGGATTGGGGAACAAATGATTAAATCCGATCCCGCTGGGCGAGTGGCTCCGTCGTTATTTTTGCCCCGCAATTTTCTAGATCCGCATCCCTTTTCCAGGCTGTGCTATCTTTCACATCAAGACCACGGCAGATGGAAATTTTTTTTTTTCGACAGCTTGCAAACACTGAGTTCTTCTTCAATAATGCAGAATATCACGATTCCAACGTTGCCAGTCCCTGGTGATGACAGTGTGAAACCGGAACAAGAGACGATATACTTGAATCCGGCACAGCAATACTCTCAACAGCCACAGAAATCCACCGTTGAGCAATATTTCGACAAGACTTCTACTTACATGTCAGCACATCCATTTATTACTGCTGTCGGAGCATTTGGTGTTGCTTATGTAGTTGCCGGTGCTTACAAGAACGTGTTTGGAACCACGGGAAAACAATTCTTTAAGGGAGGATTTGATCCGAAGATGAATGCCAAAGAGGCATTGAAGATCCTTGAGTTGAAAGAAGGTACATTGACCAAGGCTAAGTTGAAAGAGAACCACAGAAGAATCATGTTGTTAAACCACCCTGATAAAGGCGGTTCTCCATACTTGGCTACCAAGATCAACGAGGCCAAGGAGTTCCTGCAGAAGCGGGGAATCCAGAAGTGATTAACAAGTCTCTATCTATCACATAGTGACACATCGCTGCTTCAAAATCATTTTCTATATAGACTGTATATACATTGTAAATAAATAACATCAAATGTTCTTATTTGTTCACCACACCTTCCAGAACGGTTTAGCTGGAACCACTTCCGACTGTCCGGCCATTTGCTCTTGCATCTTTTGCAATTCTAGTTGTTTCTGTGCAATTTCCATGGCATGTAGAGTACTCTCTTCCTCCTGCTGGGTAGCATGTTCAGCAGCGACAACGTGCTTGTTTCCAAACCGATCCTTGATGAATTCATCATTCTTTGCACCTTCACCGACAAGTTGCCGTTGCTCATTCTCCTCATACATCATAGTAGGTAACGGTCTCTGAGGTATAGCTTTATTGGCATCGTAATTGTACAAGTCATCGTAATCATCTTTTGATAACGATCCAAGAACTTTCTCCTTCACACGAAGTTGTAAACGTCTGAATGGTGCAAAGATATTTTCGTTATCGTTCCATTTGTAGAAGAAGACACCGAATCCAACGAAGGCATAGATGGAAAGCTTTGCGGTCAGCTCTGCACCTCTAGTAAACTGTGTCTTGTAGTTGACTTTCCGCAACACTTTGTACCTTCCAGGATACAGTTCAGATGGAGGTCTCGGATAGTACTGTAACTTCTTCATATCCACTTTAATCTTTTCATAATCTGTCAAATCCTGTGCAACCTTCTGTGTGTTTCTTTTAGTTGAAGACGGTGTATCGAACTCACTTGGGTAACCCTGAGCAGGTCTCTGGTCAGTAGGATCGTATGGATTGTATGGCGCTTTAGGTTGAACCCACCCACGTGGATTCGGACGTCTTTCAAAGTCCTCAGGCTTGGCCATCTTAGAAAGAACTAGTGATAAGTAGCTGGATAAAATTTCACATCTAACTTTTTTCCAGATTTATTATTCTCTGCCCTTTTTCCCCGCTATTTAAATATTTCCAAAGTCAATCCGGTCTCTCTCTCTTCACCACTCCACCAACATCCTTTTTTTTGTAAAGATGTCACAATTAGCGAAATTAGGAAAGGGAATTGGCAAGTTCTTCAGCTTAGAGACTTTGGACACGCGTCTGGAAGCTCCGAAGGACTTAAAGAAACGTCAGGCGATCATCGAGTCTGCCACTCCGTCGCGTTGGCATACCTGGGAGTTCCGAATCTACTTAACGTGTTTCGCTATAGTGGTTCCATTGATGTTCAAGACGGCAGCCGAGGCAAGTAATGAAACTAATAGCAACTATTGGATCTATAAAGGAGTTTTAAGTGACGGGTGGATCAATGGCCGGAAAGTCGACAATACAGATCAACAGTACCGGTTCTTCAGAGATAACTTCCCAATGCTGGTCAATTTGGTGATTATTCATGTCGGTATGAGAAAGTTCGTTCATCACATGGCACCAAAGGTGAGCCGTACCACATTCGATGTGTTTGCTGGGCTTATTGTGATATTTGGATTGCACGGATTCAATATTTTCAAGATTCTTTTCCATGTTGGTATCGAATTCGCTCTTGGAAGATTATCGCAGAAGAATCGCAGATTAAGTATCTTACTGCTATGGGTGTACGGTATTGGTACACTCTTTCTCAATGCTAACTATAGAAAGTTGAAGTATGGCGACATCTTGCCATTTCTTTCGTTCATGGATGGATTCGAAGGACTCATCGAAAGATGGGACGTGTTCTTCAACTTTACTCTGCTCAGAATGCTCAGTTTCAATCTTGAATACATCTCACGCAATGAAACCGACTCCAAGTCACCTAGCAGCATTAGTACCGGCATTAGCAAGGCTAAAACTAGTGAAGAAATCCCATTGAGTGAAAAGAATGAGCATACTTCAAGCAAGTCTTCAGATGAAGAAGAGATCGACGAGCTGCTTACCAATGAACGTAAGAGACTTGATGCTTGGTTCCCAATTTCCGATTACAGTTTTGCAAACTGCCTCGCTTACACATTCTATGTACCACTGTACATTGGTGGACCTATCATCACTTTCAACGATTATCTGTTCCAATCGCGTCATACACTGCCATCTATCAACTTACATCGCACAGTTATCTATGGTGCACGTTTACTTTTCTGCATCCTCACCATGGAATTCATCCTACATTATATCTACGTTGTCGTTGTTTCGAAGGCTAAAGCATGGTACAATGATACCCCATTCCAGATCTCAATGATTGGTCTGTTCAACCTCAATATTATCTGGCTCAAGCTACTCATACCATGGAGAATGTTCAGATTCTGGGCATTGTGCGATCAGATCGATCCACCTGAAAATATGATCCGTTGTGTTAACAACAACTACTCTGCATTACAATTCTGGAGAGCTTGGCATAGATCATACAATAAATGGGTCATCAGATACATCTATGTTCCATTGGGTGGTGGTAAGAACAGACTTTTGGCTTCGTTGGCAGTCTTTACATTTGTGGCCATCTGGCATGATATAGAATTGAGATTATTGATCTGGGGTTGGTTGATCGTGCTGTTCCTCTTACCAGAGATTGTGCTCACTAAGTTGATGCAACCTTATAGAGAAAAGCCATGGTATAGATTTGTCTGTGGAATTGGTGGTGTCTGCAACATCTGGATGATGATGATGGCTAATCTCTTTGGATTCTGCCTTGGCCAAGATGGAATGAAAAACTACATGGACTCGCTGTTTGGAACGTCTGAAGGTATTGCCTTCTTCCTCGTTGCTAACATCTGTCTCTTTGTTGGAGTGCAAGTAATGTTTGAATTGCGTGAAACCGAATATCGCCGTGGTGTTAACGTCAAATGCTAGGTTTGTAAATGTATGTATATACTCCATTTTACTTATTATGCTTGTTCTTATACTGTCTTGCTGTCTGCTGCTTCGACTTCGGTAAGCTCCACATACCTTTACGCCACCATTTGGCCCAGTTTTCAAGCCTTCTATAATACTCTTCCTGACCATCAAATTCCGCTCCAGTTTTAGCCTCGTATATCCCTGCCATTCCTGCCTTGATCATTTCCGCACCAACATCTCGCATACCATTCCACTTGAGTACCCACACTTTGGACACAGATCTGCTATACTGATCCAATTGCATTGGTTTGATCCAAACTCTTCTCCCCAGTATATAGTTACGGAGCCAAGCTAAGGCCTCATCTCCATACGGTTGGGAAGGTTTCCCGAAGTGTGCTCTCTCTGGCGCGTCAACTCCACATATACGCACACTAATCGTTTGGCCTTTCAATTTCCGTGTATTAATATCAGGAGTTTTGCGTAACCATCCCCATCCACCTAATGTACCTCCTGGTAAATGATAGAAATGGAAATTATCACCGTCTCCAACAGAAGTAACTTTACCTCGAAGAATGCGGTGCCTCCATTGATCTTTCGGCACATCCAATGCTGTAGGAATCCGTGCAAAGTATCGTTGGTATCCGCTGTATCCTAATATGATGCATAATGCTGTAGCGGATCCGAGAAACAACACCTCCAAGTCTCGGTCTGACAGTCCTGTGACACCTCCTGAGGAAGAGGATGGGGCTGATGGTTGTGAGTTCGTGGTAGATCCGGTTGAAGTTGACGTATTCGATCCTAACCACCCATTGGACTGTTCGTTGTTGGTTTCTATCTTCGATTCTCCTGAACCGGAGCTGGATCCGTTCCCTGAACTCCACAGCATAGGAAGAAGAAGTAATGCCTAAAACGGAATGATCTGAAAAATAAATAGTGGGGGATTATGTAGACGGCACATAAAGTCTCTAAGGGCCGATCGACGCAATTTGACAAGTTAAAGATAAAAGAACAAATTTGATCCATTTGTTCTCTCTTCTATTTTTTTTTTCGTCCACTCAGATCTCTTCTCCCCGTCATCAGTATAAAAACCGAGATCTCCCTCCTAAAATATTTTCTCTCGCCGTTCCATTTCGGATTAAATTAGGTTCTCGTGCGTCCATGTTCAATCGAACTGCATTTAATGGCTTCAGAGCCGTCAGACTCGGTGGAGAATGGTCTACAAATGCCCGTTTCTTCACCAAGAACTGCGGTAAACGTAACTATTCCTACTACTACTTTGATAAACCAGGACAAGGACGTTCCAAAAGGACTTTCGTTTGGACTCCATTTATCCGTAACTGCGCTATCTTTACTTTAGTCACTATCGGAGGTGTCTGTGCCACTCACGTTGAAAGCACTCCAGTTTCAGGAAGAAAGCGTATTATGCTCTGTCCACAGTGGTTGGAAGATGATGTTGGACGTATGTCTTATCAACAGATTATGGCTCAGTATGGTAAATTCATTTTGCCTCAGAATGATCCTACATCTATTCAAGTTGGTGAAGTCATGAAGAAGCTGATTGCTGCTGCCAGTAACTATCAAGATCCAGATACTGGTGAGAAGATCAACCTCTTCGAAGACACCCACACCAAAACTCTTCCAAAGATTGATTGGAAGATCCAAGTCATTGACGATGTCGCCATGAAAAATGAGACTCCAAACGCCTTCGTTATCGGTGACGGTAAGGTGTTTGTCTTCCGTTCCATCTTGCCATTGTGCCGTAACGATGAAGGTCTTGCTACTGTCCTTTCCCACGAATTGGGTCACATGCTTGCTCACCATATAGGAGAGAAGGTTACTCAATCCCCATTCTATATCGCTCTTGCCACCCTCTCTTACTTATTCACCGGTTCTGCATATGCCACTAATGCCCTGGTCCAACTTATTTTCCAGAGACCTGCCTCGAGAGAGATGGAATCTGAGGCTGATTACATTGGACTGTTGGTTATGGGTCATGCCTGCTACAACCCTCGTGAGGCTCCTGAATTCTGGACTAGAATGATCAGTTTCGAGAAGAAGTCTGGTGGTTCCATCCCTGAATTCATCAGTGACCATCCTTCCTCTGTACACAGAAATGAAAAACTTCAAGAGTGGATGCCAAAAGCTGATATCGAATATCAATCTGGTGGATGCTCAGCCATTCTTCGTGAAGCCCAAGCTTTCCCTGCTGTCACCTCTACTCTGAGTAGATCTTAGATAGCCTATTTCTTATACGTGTATTTAACTGTTAGTATCTAGCTAACCATCTAATATAGCTCAACCTACTGATGTAAACCTAAAGAAATCCTTAAAATTTAAAATATTAAACCAATTCGTATCCACTCTTAGAAATCTCTCCCCACTGAGCATTACATTGTTTCTTCTTTGAGAAATGGGCTATTATCTATCAGACCTGTTTATTCAGACAAAAGATACCGATCCTGACCTCAGGTTCATGGCATTGAATGACCTGGAGAAGGAATTGATCAGTAATGACTCGAAATTCACTGCAGATTCTAAAGTGGAGTACGCGAGGATCCTTTTAAGGGCACTTGAAGATGAGTTCTCAGAAGTTCGCAGTGAAGCCTTAAAATGTTTTGAGACTCTTACTCCACAGCTCGGGTCTTATGTGAGCAATGTACTGGACACTCTTTCACAGAAAAAGAATGATAAGATCTCGATCACTTCCTCCATTTATACAATGACTATACACAACATTTTGAAAAGCTTGATCCCCAAAGAGCCAACAGCATCTAAGATTGTTCGCACATTGTTGCAACGGTACTTGGACGATGAGCATTCGTTCTTTACTAAGATAGATTCAATCGAGGTTCTGACAGACTTATTGGCATATTTGGGACGCTTCTTCACACAACCACAGCTAGCAGATACTGCACAGACGTTAACGAAGGCATCTTTTAAAGCTGAAGCAATCATTGCCAAGAAGTCTGTTACTGCATTGGCACTGCTATCGAGGTATATAAATACGGAGGAAGGAATCTCCAACATATTGAAAGGAGTCTTTGAGTATGCTGACGAGACTGACACTGCACAATCACGTTCTGTGGCTCTATCCATAATCTCAGCATTGATCAGATCGAATCCTGTGGTGATGTCTCTCGAATTTGAGAATATCAGACCTTTTATCATCAAATCGTTAGAATTATCAACACTCACTACTCCTAATGAGGATTTTGATCTCCAGCAAGAGTTGGAAGACACCCGTTCTGAAGCAATCCAATGCCTTATATCTGCATATAAACATCTGCCACCTTCTCTGATGGACAATTATTGTGATGAGGACTTGAACATTTCTGCAACTCTCATTCCATACGATCCATATGCAGATACTGGAGATGATAGTGATGGTAGTGCCATGGATGAAGAGTATGATTCGGACTACTACAGCGATTCCGGGTACGAAGATGATGATGATGATTATGGAACCGGCATATCATGGAAGATCAGAAAGGATTCCACAATTCTTGTGTCCACAATTCTAATGGTGCTTCCTTCTAGACTCGTTACCATATATTCGACAGTTTTCAACAAACTTGTGGACCAATTGAAGGATAGCAGTAACGCAGTGTTATCTCAGATTCTTGCAACCCTTACACAAATATTTGTCTACTCCAGCAAAGATGGTCCTTACTATACTGTGAAGACGCTTTCGTCTCTAAGAGAGACCGCTACAGGTAGACGCGGATCTAATGTTAGTATGCTTACCGAAGAAGATCCGTTTGTGGTGCTTGTTAGCAAAGCCAATTCGATTTGTGAGACTTTAAACAAGATTTTGGTTCCTTCAAATTCTTCTCTGCTTCCTCTATTCCAAAACTTTGTGTCTGCTTTGTTCATCGCAACCGATGGTGTCGATGATCCTTGGCCAAAAGTATTTGTTAGTACTCTTGATAAGCTTCGTGATGGTCCTCCAACTTCTGAATTGATCAAGTTCTACAAGTCGTTATTGTCTACGACAAAATTACAGAGCTTTGAAACAGGACTAAGTGTAATAATCAACAATCTGATTTCATGTTTGGAATCTTCTAATCATGAGCTTGTCCTTGAAGCTATTGTTGTTTTGAATCAGATATTTTCGGAAGATATCAAGAGGGATAGTCCTCCATCTGACGTTGTGGAGCAGTTCAGTTCTTTCGATAATCTTTTGATTCAAAGAACCGATAAGATCTACTCGACTGAGATCCGTCAAGAGTCCTTGGTGGCTCTATCGAATCTTATTTTGAACGTTCCCCTACCTTCAGAGAAGTTGCAGAATTCACTTGAAGTCTTTGCAAACAATATTACATTGGAGTTCTTGGTCGGTGTCGATATGCATTGCATCCAACATCTTGTCTCTACTAAATATGTGGCGGATGAATTATCCCATCAATGGGTCGAGACTGTTCTTGGACCTCTGTTGGAATATACTTCAAATGGCGAGATGCGGTCACAAGCTTTAGATACGATATATTCTCTGGTTGGTGCAGATTTACTTAATGATGATGAAAAGATAGCGGTTGGTAAAACTCTATTTGAACTCGTTGAAAAGTCGCACAACTTGTCCACATCAAACCAAATCGTTATTGCGAAACTCATTTCTAGCATTTCTCAAACGATCAATCCAGTGTCATTAGGACCATTTGCTCAGCAACTTTTGAAATTCTCAAAGAACGACGATTTCGATGCAGGTGTTTTGTTTGAACTAACGAGTTCTGCTTTGAAATACATCGACTCAAAATCCCTTGTTGATTCATTGCTGAAATATGGTAAGGATACGGATTCAAGCATATCCAAACTGTTGGCAATAAACGCGGTTATTTCGGATCATGGTGAATCTATTGAAGGTATATTGGAGGACTTGAAAAATGAAAATAACCCATTATTTGCTTTGGTGTTTCTGGAACAGGTTGCTAAGTCTGCATCATTAGATACTGATCTTTCACTGTTCTTCAAATACATTGATTCCACAGATCCAAAACTTCAGAGAGCTGCAAGCAACGCAATCACAGCGGTGGTTTCTTCAAACCCAGAAGTTTATACTGATCAGTTCCTCGAAGGAGTTGTGAATAGCACTAACCAAGAACAAGCTTTAAACTGTGTCAGCCAAGTACTAAAGGCAGTTACTCCATCGCCTGAAAGTTCTCAAAAGATCTTTGATGTTATCTGTGCCATCCAAGATAAATCCGACGGTGAAGTTTCTGATAAGCATTACACGCCTGCTGCAGTCTCGTTGTCTAGAATTGCTCTTGGTAACGATCGGTTTGTGGAGAGTCTGTGTGATGTTCTCTCTTCAGATCACTCGACAAGTCTTAAGGCTTCTGCGGCATCTGCTTTAAAGTATCTGTTAGACTCGGATGAATTCATGGTGGATGATGTTCGATTATTGAGCAAGTACTTGGACGCTTCAACGGCTGATAATTTTATTTTCAGTCCTCAACTGCCATTAAAGGAGATAGGTGTGGCCAACATTTTGCAGGCCATTTGCAAGAGACCTTCCGTTGCTCTTCCATTGTTATCGCGTATTTTGCCGGCCATTTTAGAGAACGAAATGAGTCAGAAAAAGGAGTATGTCAAAGTTGTTCGTATCGGTCCGTTTAAGCATAAGTTGGACAATGCATTGGGATTCAGAAAGAATCTATATGAGATGCTTTACACGATTTTAACCACTCTGGAAAACGATCCTAATCTTAGCATTCTCTGTCAAATCGATTGGGAAAGTGTTCTTCGTACAATTCTGACGAAGGCATTCAAAGATGATCCGACTATTATATTCCTCTGCTTGTTGATTGTTTCAAAGATTGTAACCATCAAACCTGATATTTTTGTTGGTAACGACTTGATGTCGCTGTTCATTCAAGTGTGCAGTAAGAAGTTGAACAAGAAACTCAAAGACGAGGCTCCAAAGCAAGATATTGAGAAGCATACTGATACAGTTAAGGCCATCCTTAGATGTTTGAAGAAATTGGATACCGTGATCGAGCGTGGACAAGTGACACTAGATGGAGATTCGGCCAGTGACTGGAAGGTGTTTGTTAATGAACTTCATACTAAGTATCCGATATTCGATGCAGAAGTTTGATTCATATAGAAAATATAAAAGTGCCATGGTCTAACCATATAGTTCAACTATAGCCTGCAAAGATCTCCAATGCCTTGTCGAATCCTTGCTCCCACTCCCAAATGAACCTGCTATTACCACTAGCAGCGATATGTTCACTAATCCGTGAAGCCTTCCATGCAGATTTGCGTCCAATACGGGAATTGTCGAACTTGGCGAATTCAATGCAATCCAGCCATCCTGTGGTGAATCCATCCTTGTACCTCCAATGTTCGTAAGATTCGTTTGGATTTTGTGAATGCCAATAATTCTCGTGTCCGGAATAGAGATCGTTCAGGAGCCGGTTATACTCATTGTTATCAGGGAGCTTTTCAATTGACGTTCTGCGAGTTGGAATACATCCTCTGTCAACCATGGGCCGGAACCCCCATTCACCGCCATCACCATTTTGAAACTTATACGTCCAAAAGTAGTAACCTGCAGTCCTCTGCTTGAATATAGCCACCTCGCGCTGTCCGTACTGTTTAACGTGTTCATCCCTATTTCCACCTGTTTTCGACCATGTATTTCCATCCAACACACACGAATATTCACCTATGATGAAATCCGCAGGTCCAGAAAGACCAGTTAGAACAGACGAATCTAGTCCTTGAGTCAATTCTTCGGCATTCTTAGATTTGTCCTCATCTGAAAAACAGCGGTACACGTGGTCATCGATAACAACACCGAGTTGTCCGCCACCCTGTTCATTGATCCAGCGAACCCATTGATCGGCCCACCATCCATCGCTGATCACGATCGGAACGTCCGAGTTGACACTTCTTATAGCATTGACCGCACTGCTGTAATAGCGTTTCTGATACCGAGCGTCGTTGTCAAATGTAGACTCGTTAACGATCTGAATGCCGCTGATGTTATCGAATTGAGCCAGTTCCTGTGCCATAAACTTGACAGTTTCACATGCAAGAGCAATTGATTGTGAGCTGCCCCAGAAATCCGCAGATTTCAACTTCTCACCACTGTGATCTCCCGTATTGGCACCCTTGGGAAGAGCATGTAAGTCCACTAGCACCGAAATATGGTAGTTAGCAGCCTTCTTGATATACTTCTCAATGACAATCGACCATGCATTCTTGTAAACGTCTGCGATTCGTTCGAAAGATGTTCCCTTTGTAAATTTACCACCGCCCACGGTCCAATATCCCACGGGCAACCGAATTGATTGAACACCTTTAGATTTCAGCCAATCCCAATCCGAATCCGAACAGTAGTTGTTGTAATGATCTTCCAACTGCTTTCTTGTCTCGTCGGCACCGTGCTTCTTCACGTACTGCTTTATGGCATCCAATTCAACGTCAGTTCCATCAATGAACATCTTATCGTAGATATACTTCTCCAAGACAAACACAGAACCAAAGTTCACACCGAAATTTTGTCGAGACTGGAATATCTGTCTCTGAGAAGGTGGCTTTCCTGCTTCAGTAGCTGGTTTTGCAGCATTGAGTGGCTGGTCGCCACCAAATTTCATCTTGAGATGATCAAACATAAGAAAAGTAATGCGGTGCAGAGCTGGCTAAGATTTAAATTTGAAATCCCTCGCACTAAATATTTTTCTCTCGATTGAAGTGAGAACCTCCGATTTATATTTCTTACCTCCAAACGATCACTTGTTTCTTTTCTAAAACACAATGATTGCCTTGTTGCGTGTGGGAATTCCGATTGCTGCGGGCGGTATTTACGTTGCATCGAAGAGACCTGTTATGAATGAACAAAAGAGAGACTTCTACGCTGACAATACGAAGGACATTACACCAGGTAAGCCTCAGGAGGAAGGATCGGAGCTTGCGAAGTTGATTGCCAAGCGTGAGAACAAGCCAGAATCTGCACTTGAGAAGGCTTTGAGAAGTGCCCGGTTGACTATTAGTGGCTACAGTGAGAACGTTAAGAAGTTCTATACTCGTGAATCCGAGGCATACTTCAGAAAGGAGAGACAGATTACTGACAGATTGTCGTCATTGCACGATAAGAGAGAACCATTGTGGCCTAACACGTTGTATATTGTCACAGGATTGCTTTCTGGTGTGGTGTTGGCCCGTAAATCGAACTTCTTGGTCAAAGCAACCGTTCCAGCCATCTTTGGTATCACTGCTTTCAAACTGTTCATGCCAAACACATTCGACCGTACAGCAGCCTATCTGACGGGTATCGAGAAGGCCAAATTACCAGAAGTCTATGACAAACAGCAGGAACTGTATAAGAAGAGCTCTGATCTGGTGAAGAAGTCTGAAGAATTGAAAGTGGAGAACTCTAAGAAGTTCAGTGAATACTATGAAAAGACTAGAAAGAAGATCGCTGAAGTCACCGGTTTGAAAGTCGATGAACCTGTCACAGACAAGAAGAACTAGTATACACATATAAATATAAATATAAATATATACATAGGTTGTATAAATTATGAATCCAAAGCGTCTGCTTTATCCACTTGCTGCCAGCTCTCGTCAGACTCCTCCTCGGAGTTATCTTCATCGTCTTCGCTTGGCTCCACGCTGACATGTTCCATGCTGACCGCGTAACCGGCCTTCTTGAAATGATTGGCAATACTGTCTGACTGTGAAGGGTTGCAACTGATGAAACAGATCGACTTGGCTGGATCAAACAGTGGCACAAAATATCTCTTGAATATATCAACGAGATCATCGGTAGTGATCTTGGTAAGTTCCTCCATGAGATGCTCATTGAAGTTTGGACCACGTTTGGCAAGAACATCGTCATAGTACTTGCTTCCCGCAGCATCAAAGTAGTTCGACTGTGAATCTGTGAGTCCATTGACGATGGAAGAAATCGCACCCAGGAGCATCTTATCATCAACTGGAGTTGTACCGTCAGCGTAGCCCTCCACGATCTTCTTCGCGACATCAAAGCACTTCTCGACATCGGCACCTCGGTAGATTGTGAATGCCAACCTTCCAAGATCTGCATTTTTGGACATGTTTGCACCGTATGCAAGACCAGTTCCCCTGATTCCCTTCCAGAATGGACCTTCCACGCACTGGAGGTATTCTGCACCGAGAGAAATTTTGAATGTGTCGCTTGCAACATGGTCAAATGGAATAGCCGTCTGAAGACTCATATAACTTGAATCAGATCCAGGTGTCGTGATAATAAAGCATTTCTTTTGTTTCTTCTTACCCTCCTCTGACATTGCTTCAATTGAATTTGGTATAGCCTGTAAAGTACCTAATTCCCCTTTAACGTGTTTGCGAGCCTTCTCCACAAATGGTGTCCAGCTTGATAACGGTTTTTCAAGGCGCTTACCATCCATAAGAACCACCACTCTAGTATTATCCAACTGGAATAACTCTTCGCGGATTGTTTCCAATATGCTGGATAATTCTTCAAATCCATCATGGTTCTGCACTTTATCTAACAGATCGACAAAGAAACTTTCATTGGCATAAGAATCTAATGCTCTCAGCAGAGACCGATCAGTGAAGCTGACTTTATTTTGTATCGATGCAAGCATGGCAGGTCCGTTTCTCTTAACTTCTGGCAGACCATTGACAATCTTCTTTAAAGTGACCAAGACACGTTCTTTGGTAAATATTGTACGGTACATCAAAGTGTAGAACCATTCGATAGCCTTGGAATAGTTTTCTTTAGTAACAGTAATCCTGAGATCCATCAGTTCTCCAAATGTACCTATGAAGGAATTACCAAATCCAAAGTTGATAACATCCCGATGTAATTGTTTCACAACTTCGTCGTAAGGTGTGATTGTGCCATCGTCATTTTTAACTGGTGAGGATGTGATGCCCATAAAGATTGGAAGGTATGATAAGTTCTTTTTGGACATGGTGAAAGATGAAAAGAGCAGATGGATGGTGACAAAGTTCGATTCAATATCCTCAACATGGACATAGAGTGGGAAATCTTTAGGTTGATCTTTCAAAATGGTCTTGACAACGCTGGATGATTCATCATTTTGAATATCCTTATCCAACCCAGCGGCAACAGAAGAAGTCTTGATGAATTTAATCTTGGCAGGGTCCGCCTGGCCAAACTTATCAAACACTTCTTTAGGAATTGGACGGTTATTGGCCTCTTGGGCCAACTCTAGCTTATGATCAAGTTCTTTCAACCCTTCTTCACCCAATTTCTTCTTTCTTTCAGCAATAAGATCTTCATTTTCTTTCTTCATTTGCTTGTATAGTTTGGAAGATGCCTTTGCAATCACAATGCATGGCTTGTTATCCAAAAAGTACTTCTTATAGAAGTCAAGCCATTTTTCTTGGTCCCATTCCATCAACACATCGAACTCCTTCAATGTTTTCAACCAAGACTCCAAGTCTGAACCAGATGGATCACCGTATTCGAATTCTAAAATGGCCGTGTTCGACAAAGCTGCAGGAGACTTCTCGGAATCAAACACAAATTTCCTTTTGCTCTCATCAATGATATCCTTGATTCTTTGCATATCAAAGTCTTTTGCGTTGCAATGTTCTTCGAAAAGTTTAAGAACTTTTGATGGTAGTGCATCGATATGCTCAGTTGGAACGTTGTTCAAATAGAGATTGAATCCAACACGGATGAAGCTTTCCATATAGTAATCAGAACCAGTTGTCAATGGTTCGTCAATTTCAACAAAGTTCTTATTGATCAGAGACACTGTGGAACTAGTAAAATATCTACCCAGGATATCCATAGCCTTTTCCAGGACAATATCGTTGGTCTCGGGACCGAGCCAGGTGATCTGGATCTCTCCTGCGGACTCATCTTCATCTGGGAATTCAACGTTGCGAACGATAGTCTCCGTGAGAGGCTCGTCGTGAGGTGAGTCAACAAATGGTCTCTTGTTGGGAACAGCTGGTAATGGATCAAGCTCTGAATCAAATTCGGACATAACTTCAAGCAATTCTTTCTCATCAACTGTACCACTGACAATCACACAGAGATTATCAGGTCTATAATTATCTGCATGGTACTTCCTAATGGTATCATTCTCGAGCACACGTAACTGCTTGGTCAGTCCACCAGTCTCTGATCTGTAACCAGAATTCTTGTAGACGGTTCTTTGAGTCTCCAAACCTTCAACGAAGAATGACTGGTTCTCAATACCTTGCATTTCAGAATAGACAACACCTTTATCCTTAGCATCACCATCAACATGATAAACCTCAGTATAGCAGGCGGCATCGGTGATAGTTGGATACAAAACATGATCCAAATAGATTGGAAGAAGCATGCGGAACCCTTCCCATCCAGCAGTTGTAAGAGTATAGACAGTTTGATCTGTAGCAGTCCATGCATTGGTATTACTGAACGCCAAATTACCGAGTGTATCCAGCAGTCCTTTGTAAGGATATTTCTTGGATCCCATAAACACCAGGTGTTCCAATGTATGTGGACAACCGCTGTCATTGAGAATCTCAGTGGCAACAGCAAAGTAACCATTCACTATCGGTGAGGCCTGGTCCACCAAAGTTAGTTGAAGCCCAGTTCTCGAAGACCGCCACTTCTTAACTATTGCAGGACTATAATCCACTTTAAAAGCAGACTGTAGTTCAAAATATGACGTCTTCATTGCAGAACTAATTCGCATTCAATCCCTTCTTGGCAAAAGAATATAGTGATAGAATGAAGATTAAAAAATATAAGCTCAGGCCGAAGGTAGATTATTAGGGTTTTTCTTAGGATATCCCGATTGGGAAGTAGCTTAAGGGACTAGGATAAATTCCTACATCCCTTTTTGTCTTGTGTTTTTATTTCTTTCCCTTTTCTCTACACTTTCTTCTTTACAAATGGCAGGTAATGACATGAAGAGGATTGCACCAAGCAGAGCATATTCGTCTTCCACTTACAACGAGGAAGGTCAATTGGACCTATGGAAGTCTGACATTGATAAGTCTCCAAAAGGCCATAGACAGAGCGTCAAACTTCCGCTTTTCTTGGAGCCGCTGAGCAAACCTTTTGAGAAGATGCGAGTTAAGGAACCACGTCAACCCGGTGCTGAGCGAGTCATCTATCATCTAACTAAAACTTTGGAGGTGGACAAGAAAGTGATTGCAAAGAATAATGCTTTGAAAGAGTGTTTCAAGAATTGGGTTGATGATATGACCGATGAAGATAACAAGAAGTTGATTGCAGAATTCAGTGAATTGAATGGTATGGCTATGGAATATTTCCATTGTATGCAAGAACAGATTGAAAATGTGAAGCTTGAGTTAGGCAACATTAGCAAACGTGAACAAAAAGTGGCAAGTGAACGTGCCGCCATTAAGGCTAAAATGAAAGAAGTCAAAACTCAAGTGCGTCAAGGTATTGATGGCACTAATGTTCGTTTGACAAAGGATGAGATACAAGCAAAGAATGCAAGTTTAACAGCCTTTGAGAATCAGTGTGCCAATGCTATTAATACCGATTTGAGAACAGCATTTGCCAACTATGCGATTGAATTGGAGAATCTCAATGCTCGGATTCAAAAGAAATGTGATACCTTCTTGGATTCGATCGATACTATTGGTTCCAAACAGAAATTGAAAGTCACTGACAATTCTAACATTAAGCCGCTTCATTTCATTGCTGGACAAAGTGAATATGAACTTGAGCAGGAGCAAGAGAAGGAGAACTACGAGGAGAAGACTGAGCCAGAAGTGTTAACCTTGACCAGGAACCAGAACTCAAAGGATGGAAAGATCTCCAAGGAGGAATTGTTTGCATCCAACGGTCACACTGTACCAGGTGGTGGAAACGGATTCTCATTAAGATTGCCAAGTTTGGTTCGCGGTAAAGACCAAAATGTCGGCGCTGTCTGGCAATGATGAATCGAATGATGTATGTATATTTATATGTGTGTGTGCAGTTATATACAAGCAATGATCTGATAATAATGTGAATATGTAGATCATGAATGCAGGCTCTTGGAAGAATTGGCTTCTTCGTCAAGTTGTGAAAAGAACTTTTTGCAGACTTCATAAGTTGAGATCATTATAGCGCAAGAAGGTGCCACTTTGAGGCAACGAGGAACAATACCTGTGTACAATGCTCCGAATCCTTCATTCCTGTAGATTTTGTAAAGGAATTGAAACATTGACTCTTTTTTACCAGGTAGTCCAGTGTGTCTCTGGTTTTGAGACTGCTGTGTCAATGTATTGTGAGGTCTATCATCTTCTGAGGAGACCTGGAATCTGGTCTTTCCAACATCGAAGGGGTTAGTAAATAATGCAGCAGTGACACCGGCCAATGATCCTGACAAGAATGAACGAACAAACACTGTGGTATTGAACCAATTATCGGATTCATCATCTTTGGACTCGTTTAAGTACCGAGTGTTTTTAAATGCAGTTGATAGAGACTCATAGGTGGACCAATAAATGCCTGAAAATGGAACATCTCTCCATAGAGTCAGTTGAAGACCTTTGAACATGCTGAGCACACCTTTGATTTGCATCTCTTTGATGGTATTGCGTAACACCATTTTAAGAATCTCCGACGATTTGGTATTCCGATGTGCCGATGGAACCGATTGCATCCTAGTACGAATCAATTCAAGAGGAGCGACAGATGTTGCGGCCAGAATTCGGGCAAACGATCCACATAGCAATGGATTGACAACTCCATATTCTTTCAATGGTGAGTTATCTCGAAGCACTTCATACCCACTGAAATACACTATATTTGAAGGAACCGCCATCAGTAGGGTCAGTGTAATACCTCTATATAGAGCAGGAACACCCTCATTGGTAGCAATCTTGGCTATTCCTTGCATCGTTCCACGGATCTGGCCTTCTTCAACACATGCGCTGCCACAGCTGCATGACTGGGCTATCGCTTTAGATGTGTCCTGTATAGTGGTACCACCTTCCTCTTCCCAGAACGCTTTGAGACACTCCGAGCTATGCGATCGTCCTGACATTAACATCTCTTGCTGCTGCTGACGGACTCTGATGACGTCAAACGGTGTCACCAGCAGAGATGTGAGTACAGATCCAACCACTGCACTGAACATTCGCTGTGGCAAAGTTATATCTGACCGTTGTATATGTGTAGTATTGCTGTTGTTGGCATTCTTGTGCGCTTCTGTTCCCAACACGTGCGACAGATCTACAGAAGAGTCTCCCGTAGTACTTTCCGGAGTCATCTCTCTATCTTTTCTATCAAACAAACAACTTAGAAACCTTCCTTACTAGTCTTATTCTTCTAGCTTGTTTGTTTCTTTGCTTCTTTTGTTCTTTGCTGGTGTTGAAAGACTATCGATCGATAATTTCCAGTGGTTTCGTCAAGAAGAAGAAAGTGAGATTCGGGGCTGTATGGATAGAATTTTTTTAGCCTCCGGATTTTGAGACTTATTTAAGAGAGCCGGGGTTTAAAAGTAGATAATATGGAGCAATGATAGTGAACAGCTTGCTTGATATCAATTAATTTTGGGTTGAAAATCTGTTCTGACAAACCAAAAGGAGTATAAAACGAGAAATAAACTACATGGTTCTATAATGGTTATACTGTACCTTCCACAGTGATTAACCCGAAATGTCCGAAAACTTTCAATTAGGGATTCGAAATAGTACATAGAAAAAAATTTAGTATACAGTAAATAGGTAATAAATAATAGTGTGGCAGGTATAACCGAGGAAGTCCGAGCTGAAAGAAAGACAATCAATTACTTCTCTTCTGCTTTAACCTTCTCATAAATTTCAGGGGTAACACCTCCACCGATCAAACTTTCCCAGTTGACAGCACGCTCGAATCCGTTTTGACCGAATTGGTAGTCCTGGAATGCTTCACGGATCTTTTGCTGACTGGTCTCCACGAATGGTCCGTATTGAATAATTGGTTGTTCTAACATCTTACCTCCGATCAAAAAGAAATGTGCAGGCTTGGTCTGTGTAGATTCAACAGATCCAGTGACCAAGTCACTGTCACGCTTAAAGAAGACGGCAGTGTATTCAGGGACCTTGGTACCGTTCAAATTTAATTGTCCATCCATCACATAGAGGAAAGTGTTAAAGTCCTTTGGAACCTCCTGCTCAAACTTTCCACCAGGTTGAACAGTGTATTCATAGTAGACGACTGGAGTGTACGCAAGGTCTTTCACGGAATCAACGCCGTAGGCTTTACCGCTGATGACAGCAACTTCGACATCATCGTTTGGCTTGACAATTGGGATCTGATCAGCTCTAAGATCTCTGTATCTTGGTTCGACGTGCTTCAAGTCCTTTGGAAGATCAACCCAAAGTTGCATACCTTCAACGTTCTTTCCATCTGGTGAGTATGGCATTTCAGCATGAACAACACCACGTCCGGCAGTCATGAATTGCAAATCACCTGGGTTCAAAATACCTTGCTTACCAGTGAAATCTGCATGCAACATACAACCTTTCTTTAAGAGAGTAATTGTCTCTTGACCACGGTGTGGATGGTCAGGGAATCCTGTACCAGGAGCAACGTTGAAATGATCCAACATCAAAAATGGTGAAAAGTTTCTCATTCCAGCGGTACCGATTGACCGTCTAACCGTGGCTCCAGCACCTTCACCTTGCTCCTTGGCATAGAGCATGCTTAAAATAGATCTCGGAGTTTTAGTAGTCATCTCCGAATGCTGAACGTCTGTAGTGACTTCTTCTTTTGTAGAGTTTCTTTGGTAAAGTATCGATGAGATTGCAACTAATATAATAACCAGATAGTAAAAGACTGGTTTCATACGTTTTGCAAACTAAGTTGTAATGCTTTATTTAATGTTAAGAAGGATTTTTTCACACTAGTGTAATTTCCCCACATTTATATAATAAGTTTCTTGATGAATAAGCTGCATGTAATGAAACGCCCCGTTAGTAATTCAACGGAAAAATTCTGCTGTCATAGAATGTCATAGATAAGAAAAAGAAAAAAAAAATTGGGGCAGGGCTTGAGTAGGGGCAGGGAATTTCTAAGAAGGAATGGAATGTTCTAATTTCTAAGTAAGGATTGACTAAGGAATCATCTCTTCATCCTCTGAACATCTATAAATCTTAATGTAGGAGCTCTGGCTATGGTTTGTAGCAAGCATCATCCGATGTGGGTGGACACATATGGTGTTGATATAGTGGTTGTTCTGGCCCAAACCTGACACTTCCCCAACTGTGCTTAATAACTGTCCGGCGGTACTATAGATATCGACAGTCTTTGAAGCACACGCAATGACTGGTGCATGTTCATGAATCCATGCAGATGTCATCTTATTGAACGCATGGTACTTCAAGATCGGTGAATCCATTCTAATATCCCAAAGTTGGACCAATCCACTGGCGGTACCTGTCATCAACTCTCTCATACCTCCTCTTTGCATATGAACATTTAAAACCGTAGATCTTGCATCGGAACTAGCTGGTCTGTACAATTTAACCATCGAATCCCTGGCATCCAATCTTCTATCATAAACTCTCATACTTCCATCTTGGAATCCACCGACAAAGATATCTCCACTGACTTGATCTGATGTGATACTAGTCACCTGTGAAGTCGACCTTAGTGGGAAACTCTCAACTGACATCTCTCTAGGTGCATCCCAAACTTTGATCACCTTCGCATCTCCAGTAACAAGTAAAGTACCTCTACTCTGTTGCCATTCGCTGATTAATCCAACGGACCGTGGAGTAGGAACCATGTCTGTCAATGCTCTCCACCCGGTGATCAATTCACATTTCTTCGAATCTTCGAAGTATTTGTACATCTTTATCATGCCGTCGCTAGATCCTGTCATTAACAGTGGAACATCGTCCTCATTGATAAACTTAACATCGGAGATCTTGGTACCAAATGGATTACCGTTCGAGAACTTTGATAGTTCCTCGCCAGTAGACCAGTCCAATGTAGTCACATTGTCCTTGTCATCAGTAGCTACAACCCAATTTTCAAATTGTGCAAACCGAATCAGTTTAGGTTGTGTCTTGTTGTTCAATATCGAAATTTGCTCGTCCCAATTACCGGTCAATGCCATCTCCTTTTGAGGTTGCGTCTCAGAAATGATCATTTCATTCCTGTTCCGTCTCCAAAGCCTCTTTGTATACTCTTCACTTCCAGGCTCGTCTGACTCCTTCCGTCCTAACTGAGGCTCTTGGAAGTATTCACAACTGTATTCAAAGAATTGACTCGTTAATGGCAAGATAGGTTTATCGTTGTCTCTTGGACGTGGGTGGAAACGTGGTGTTTGAGGAGTTGGTAATGTACCATAAGCAATTGTAGTTGGTTGTTGCTGAATGGATAAGGTCTTCAATATACTGGACGATTGTTCAAATCCATCGTCGGAAAGTCCCAGATGTTTGAGCCAACCTGTGGCTTTTAGAAGGAGCTTTTGACTTACAGATGAATTGGATGACACCGATAGGCTTCGTTGAAGTTTTTGTGTATCGTCCATATAAGTTGGCTTAACAGCGGCAGAATGAACACGTCTATTTCCGTTTCCCTTTGCATACCCTTTTTTTTGTAGAACCTGACCGTTGGTAGCGCCTGAGATCCACATGCTGTTGTGTGAATCTTTAGTGAATCCCGAACTTGCACGTTTCTGTAGTAAGTACTCTTCTGTAGCACGCGCAATGTCAGCCAATTCACTCTCATTCAGTTTCCATAACACGTAGTCCACTAATTGTTCAGAGTAATCTCTCACTTCATTGTGTGCATCTTCACTAGCAATCAAAATGGCCTTCCAAATGGATGCAAAGATCGTCCCGTATGCAGGTGATTGTCTTCTCACATCATCCAAGGCACTAGGATTATCCAACAGTGTGATATCCTCTTCCAATTGTCCAAAAACACATATAATGAAGAAATCGATATACTTCACGATGAACCGACTAAAGAAGCAGATGACTTCCCTTCTAATCAATGGAGATCCATCATTGATTAACATCAACACTTCTGTAGCAATATCAACTTCTTGTCTGTTCAGTTCTTCTCTCATTGAAGCATAGGCTCGATCCATATCTGAATGAGAACTATCGAGCAGAATGAAGTTCGAAAACGCATCAATAATAGAAGCTCTAATCTCAGGAATCGGATCGTTGAGTAATTGCAACAGTTTAGCTGTTAATCCGCTCTTCAACAAAACAGCAATTGCCTCCTTGTGATCCTTAACAAGTTCACTCACCAAAAGGGCACTCCATTGTCTCAGCAAAGGGCTCTCTGATGTTTCAATGTAATAGATACATGTCTTGACCAACTCAAGAGAGAAACACATCTTTTGACCGTTACTGAAATTCCGTACGAAGCATGATAAAACAAATCCACTCATCGCCTTCTGATCATCAAAAGTCAAAGAATTGTTCGGTGTCTCTTCAGATGCTCCCATGATTGGTAACGCTGGAGGTGTCTGAGTCATAAAGATCTGCACAAAATAGTTGTACCTTCTATCCTTAAAAAGTTCCTGCTGTGTATTTCTGTAATCGACTGACATGATTCTAGTCCAAATAAAAGTCAAGACTGGCTTCAGTTCGGGAGATGGACTCTGTAACAGACGCAAAATGTACGGGAAGATTCCAATACTAAGAGCCAAATACACTGCCCAAGGTCCCAAATCAAGGAAACTAGAGAGTAAATGCAGAGCACGAAGACGATGTGCTTGAGAAAGAAGAACTTGTAAAACAACTGGCAATTGCTGTGGAGGTTTCTTGGTAGAAGATCCGTACTGTAACCAAATCTCGAATGCAGTCAAATGTTGTTCAAAGAATGAAGAATGTTGATAGTTCATGATCGTCTTTGTATCAGCAGTAGCTGCGGTATTTGGAACAGTTGGTGCAGCTGGCTTTTTGGAAGCAGGTGAATTCGTAGAACTCTGTGAGGTAGACTTCTGACGGCTTGACGAAGCCGCTGATGAGTCTTGCTTCTGTGTTTGTAACTGTGGAATATCAGAGGTATCTTCCTTTGGTTTCTCGAGCTTTTTCTGTTTCACAAGCTGACCCAACACTTCATCAACTGCAAGATCCCAAGCATCCCACATAGGATGGTCATTGACATCTGGTAACGGAGGATCTGAGATCGGATGACAGCCTGTCATTGGCATGATTCTTTTAGCAAGCAGGAAGTTTCTGAAGAGTGCAGCTACCATCAAATCCTGTCTAAATAACTTTTTGAACAACGGTCTAGGCAATGATGTCCAGGCGATTGTATCTGTAACTGCGATAAATATCCAATTCAATTCACCCAACGGAGTACGTCTATCCGTTAACCGTCCCGGAATATCTATCTGACCATCTTTATCTTTCAATATATCGTATTCACCTTCTTTCTTCAAAGGTGACGATAAAACAAACCAACGAACACTCATTTCTATAGGTGATGTGAGACAACATGTGAATAGATCTGCCGGCAGATCTGGATTCATTGGTAGAATTTCGTTTGAACGGCATGCACCCAATTGTAACGACTCGATGTAAGAGCTCACTGTGGAAGGTGCTGCACTGTCTCCTCTATGGTTTGCCTCATCATCTATACGTTTTTGAATGAACTTTTTGTTATTTTCAATGACGTTACCTGCGCCAGATGTATCAATGACAAATATACATGGAGCTCCTATCCAATTCTGCAAATCGTATAAACTGACAGGAATGTACTGGGTATAACCACGGTTGAAAACCCATATTTCTCCACTCTGTGTAGGTTGTGGAACTCCATGTCCGTTGTAATGGAATAAAATTCTTTCGTCCTTAGCATTTCGTCTCAGTGTTGTACAGAGTCTCTTTAAATCTTCCACAGATGGATCCAACGATTGTTTGTATTTGGTTCTTGAGGAGATTGAATCGTAGTTTGTTTGTAGACTTCTTCCAATTGCCTGAAGTGCCTTCTTGGAGTCCGAATATACCGTTGGGTTGACAAACGATTCTAGAAATGGACATTCTTGAGGCCTTTGGATATCAGGAGGAGGGATCCCCAAATTCAAACAGAGAACTAATGCTGCTGCCGTTGTCTTCTTGTTATTTCCCTGCGACTTCCAATCAGGTATCTTATGTTCAACATCTTCGGGTGATGGGTTCGCACTTGTGGTGTTCCTCTTCAAATCATAGTGGGAATAGTAGTGTGATTGAAGGTTATCCAAGAACGATTGGTCATTCAACAATCCATGTCTTAACTCGGATGTCATACTTTATTTCCCACCAATCAACAAATAAATAAGCTCTTGTTGTTGCGAGTATATGCTTCTTGTACAGCCTTTGTTTGTCTGTCCAATTGTTTCTCGGTGATGACCGTTCTTTAATGAAGATCTGGAAAGAACGATCAAACCTGTAGCTGGATAAAATATTCTAGCCCCTGTTCTGATGGATGAATAAATTATTTGCGGGGAGGGGGAGGCGGGAGTTAGGGGCCAGGGTCAAAAAGACTTGCTTTACTTGGGATCAAGTGGCTACACTGTGATGTTAAAATGTCATTGATTAAGAAAATATGTATAAAGATGAGTAGGTGGGACTAATTCACCGAAGTCTGGGGTAGTTCCTGAACCTGTGAAGCTTTAGTTGTCTTTGCCGTCTTATCCCAGAAGTCCAATGAGGCAACAACGTCATATCCCGCATCGTCTTCGTAAGCATAGAGAATCTCCTGAGAGGAGGAATGTAAGAATCTGATGTTCTCGGCGACAATGACTCTCAAGATCTCACCTGTACCAACGTGTCTGATTTCAATCATGTTTGAATCAAATGCCAACAAGTACGGATACCAGAGGGCAAATGCGTGTGGAATACCTTCCCAATGAACGATCCATTTCGGTCTAGATCTCCAACCATTATAGTTGATAAAGAATGAGAATGACGAATATGACAGCAAGAAGTCGGAATTGATCCGATCGATCTCCAATGGTTTCAATCCTTCCTTACCAACAACGAAGTCCAATGATGTATCCGCTGGATCTAAGAGTTGTTCCATCGCATTACTATCCAATGAAACAATCTCAAATCCTTTAGAGCATCCAACGCATAACTTGGTCTTTAAGAAACTCACAGACACGGGCTCAGAGGCAAATGTAATGTCTTTGGTATTACTGTTGAACTTCCTCTTCTGCTTCTTTTGATTGATTGGATCGATAGGCTCGAACACTCTAATCATATTAGACGACGATTTGGCGGCACAGACAAGCATCCGTCCTGAACATATACCAACTTTGAAGAATGAGACATGGTTCATCAGCTCCTTACCCAATTTAGCATTCTTATGAGCATCTCCTCCAGATAAAACATCCAATGGCCAATAGTATAGCTTCTTGTCACTGAGTGCAAGTAAAGTCTGATACTCTCCCAATATGTCAATCTGCATAATGTTGATTTTGCTAATGAGCTTGATAGGTTTGGAAACAGTCTTGCGTTGGTTACCTTCGCCTAAGTTCACATTCATAACATAGATACCAGAGTCCGTACCACAGAGTAACTTCCGTCCTCCATCAAATGGAACCACACAATTGATCTTATTGTTGGCATCAAAGAATCTTGAACTCAATGGGGTTAATGTAAACACATCGTTATCTTCAATCAGCTTCTTCGATTGTGTTTCGATCTTCTCCGCAAGCAATCTCTGCGCAGCAGGGGTTGCATACAAAGTCAAATCATACCCGTTTCTTCCAATGTAAGTAAACGACATTGGAGATTTTGAGTTCGTGGAAGACAGTTGAAGAGAGTTCATTGGTGATTGTCCCCGTCCTAAAAGTGCTGTAGTAGAACCGGTCGAAGAAGCATTAGAAGCAGCTCTCTTTATCATCCTCAATGTTGGTGCATCTTCAGTAAGTGAAAGGAACAGTAACGGAATTGGAATAGGTCTTTGGTACACCCTATAAACCTCACGTTTATTGATGGTCTTCACCTTCACAAATAGCAATGCATGATCGAACAGGTACGTCTGTATCTCACCTTGTTTATCCTTATCCTGACTTCCACGTTTCTTCAAAGTACAGTGATACAGCATCTTCCTGTTCTCTGCAGTCAATTTCAGATCAACCAATTCACCTGGTCTGAAGACAAGTTTCTGTTTCAACAAGAATAAGTTCAGTCTGTCAGAGGCTTTACCGGTTTCAAAGTTGATTCTAGTAAGCATCTTTTGCAACAAGTCCATGGCCTTGTTCAAATTCTCATAGTCTCTTGAGCCAGGTTCCGTGTGATCTCTAATACTCTTCAGCAGAAGAGGATATCTAGCAGGTCTGGTTGTTGGTTTCGATAGGTAGGATGAGACATCCAGACGTCTTGACTCAGCCCTGTTCGATGTGTCTTCAATGAACCTCAAAAAGAATGGGTTATGACGTTTCTGTCTATCGAATTCGTAACGTCCCATGATCTGGCCAGCACCGTACTTGATGAAGGGTTCAAATTTAGGAATGTACTCTAAAAACAGATCACCGATTTCTTTAACGACAGGTTGTTCCTGTTGTCTTTTAGTCAATGCCTCGGCAAACTTGGAGTTGACTTCCCAAATGTCATCAATTCCGTAGAAAACTGTATTAACGAAATGTTCCCTTTCACTAGGTTTGATGATCTTGGTTTCAGATAGTGGACGGATCCAGAACTCTCTGAGGTATTCGAGATCTTTAACAAAGTCACGCTCGGAATATATTGTTTCAAAGATACATTCTTGACGTTTAATCTCACGTTTATCGAGATTGTCAAGGATCTCTTTAGGAACTGTCAGCTGCCAATAAGGTTTCTGTTCTTCCTGGGTGAACGAAATTCGGGAATCGGAACGAATCAAATTTCCAGCCTTATTACCGAGACGTGCTTGTTGTTCTAGACGACGCGGACAAGCGATGCTATAGCATAGATTATCTTTGGAGCATGTTGGTGAATAACATTCTGTTAACAATGTAAAGACACCATTGACACCAATACTCTGTTGACTTGACTGTTGTGACTGTGGTTGAGGTGCGGTAAGAGTGAGTTGAGAAGGTTGGCTTTCAATATCCGTGTAATCGGCAGCACTAGTCATTGAGTCCTGTCTGAACACAGGTTGTCCGGCATCAGGGTAAGGACTCACTGAATCCTCTGAGAACTGATAAACCTCATTACTAGAATCACGAAGTCTATGTTCATAAGTGACGTCATGGAACAATTTCTGTGCATCCAACGACCGGCCCAAGAGAAGAGCTAGGTTTCTGTCTGATGTTCTAATGATTCGAGCAATGAGTTCAACTGCTTCCGAACCGGTAAATGCATCTCTATACTCAAGACCGTTTTTGAATCTTGGTCCAGTAACAATTCTCTCTCTAAACGCAGTAGCAACTCTGGAGAGTATGGCAGGGTAAACCAATGCCTTTCTTGACGTCGGCATTCCTGTGATGGCAGCTCCTGCACGAGAACTGAGTGATCCAGTTGAATATATCCGTTCTTTATCTCCAGAATTTCGCAATGAGGTACTCGAAGTAACTCTACGTGTCAGAGAACTGAATGAGCGAGATTTTATAGACCGGTCTTTTCCGCCATTCTTAGTGACATCCAATTTTTGTGGTAACACTCTTCCACCACTGGTTGTCATATTCTTGTCAAAAGTATGATACTTGTCGGAATCACCGCTAGGGTAAAACCTATCAACATTGTCTGAAGAAAGAGAAGACTGAGAGGCAGTACGATTCATTCTCAAAAAACTTAAAGATTGTCTCAAAATAGGACTTTTATGAGCCGATGAAGATTGAGGCGAGCTTCCTCCAACTGGCGTATACGGCTGCTGCTGCTGCTGTTGCTGTTGCTGTTGTTGATAATGATGATGATGATACTGTTTTGGAGATGATGGGGTAGCAGAAACACTGACGGTTCTGCGCGCAGGGTAGGAATCGTGAGTATCTTCAGTTGGATACAGCTGAGAAGAAGGAGGCATTGGAGAAGACGGCACACGTTTCGGAGGATGTCTTTGGAATGATGGAGCCTGTTGTAATTGAGGGTGTTGAGACGATTCATAATGTTGTTGTTGATGAATTGTCTGAACAGGTCTTGATTGCTGTGAAGTAGGTCTCACATCTAATGGAGACCTTGCATCGACAGGAGATCTAACATTAGGAGCAGAGACGTTCCGATGTGGTACCGTTTGCAATCTATAAGGATGTGGAGGACCGAAGGGTTGGCCAGCAGAAGTGGCTCGTTGTGATTTTGGTGCAGATTGGGGGATGTGTGGAAGCCGAGGGACATCGTTTGCATGTGCGGCATTCGGAGTACCACTATTAGGTGTAGGGTGAGTGTTTTGACTGTGTTGAATGTATTGGCCCTGCACTGGCTGCACATGTGGTCCATTATGTGTCTGTTGCGGGTGCTGTCCATATTGTTGGGCTATAGGTTGATAACCGTGAGATGGAGCCGTGAAATGGCCAGATTGATGTGAATCAGAAGCGGAATGATCGGATGCAGTTGATGATGGAACATGTCGTCTAGAAGGAGGTGGAACCACAGCAGTGTTGGCCGACGAAGATGGAACCGTCGGCGTTGACTCTCTAGAGTTTGAATGTGATCTAAAATAGGCGGCTTGAGGTCCCTTGGTTCCAGGAACTCCATCCGATGTCTTCTGATCGGCACTCGATCGTCTTTCATTGGAACTATGGGCCAATTTCGGGGGTGGAACAGCGTTGACTCGATCTGAGGACCTTGTTTTATTACTGGCGTCGGAATCGGTATCGGCTTGTGAATTAGCAGTTGAATAGACTGGAGAGGCAAGACGTTGTTTTGGTAGAGGTGGAATGTTACCGAGTGGAGCCTGCACTGACATTCCAGGGAACTGGCTATGAAGGTTGTCTGAACCTGGTTTCCTGTGAGAAGTATGAGGCATGACTCGATGATCCCTTCAAATTATGAGAGTACTCAAGCAATAAGATTTAATGGGAGCTATCGAGCAGTAGTGGGAGTCCGGTAGGGTTGTCGTTCGAGGTGGGATTCGGGTCTGAAATGAACGATAAATCGACTCGGAAAGTTGTGTGTAAGCGATACAATTGTTCCGCTTCTTGCAACTCTTGTTGATGAGAACACTATTCTCCTTCCTCGTATATTATGCCACCACGTCGACGAGACGTTAAATCGGCTGAGTTTTGTGAGGGGAAGAAAATCCAAGTTTATGCGGTCAGGACGGGGGCGGGTTGCGGGGGGGTGGGGGCGGTCCACCAGGAAAGAGCGGATATTATTTTTAAACCTTTGAACCGTCCTCGCTCACTATTAATTTCTCCCCAACTAGCATTACTCGGTTCTTTCCATGCCAGCCTACCATTCGACATTCTTAGCAGATCCAACTGCAAGGGAAGTGGGCAATTTTGCCGTTTTACCATTCAAGACCAAATTCAAAGGTCCCTCTCTGCCTTACAATGGAGAATACGATATAATTGAAGAGGTTCTTGATCTGTTCCGTGCCAACACATTCTTCAAGAACTTTGAGATTAAAGGACCTGCAGACCGTACTTTGATCTATGGAATCTTGTACGTTTCTCAATGCCTTGAGACTTTGTCTTTGCGCCTGACAGAGAATGAGGCTGTTAGATCTCTTACAAATCTTTCATTGGATAACTTTGCTATACCTGGAGAGGTTGGATTCCCATTGAATTCTCTCTACCAATCACCAGCTGATAAGAACGAGGCGATCTATCTTAGACAGTACCTGTCGCAGTTCCGTCAAGAGTTGGCAACACGTCTCATTGGAAGATTATACAGAGACGATTCTTCCAAGCCAAGCAAGTATTGGATGGCCTTCAGCAGGAAGAAGTTTATGAATAAAAGTCTTTAAGTTAATGCATGCAATCTATCTATGTATATATGAAAGTCCCGCTATATCGTGTACACAGCAGCCCCGCGGTACTCTAGTTCACTCACTAAATCTTGAACGTCATCGCTATCAAAATCCCAACCGAGCAGTTTACTTAACGATAACGTTTTTAATGATGGTAGTCTCTCCTCACAGACCGCCACTGTAATATCATCTGGATCAACTTTACTTCCCTGCCCTAGTTGACCAGGTGAATCGATGATCAAAGACCTCAGTGGTCGATCGCCTCCTACCATTAGCGGCAGGAATGATTCGCCAAAGAGATCTCCTGAAATGTATGAGATTGAAACGTGGAACAACTTCAATTCAGGGCAGTAAAGTAAAGCACAATCGAAAGCAGTTGCCGTTAATGACGGCATAGGGTAGTAAACTCCAAGTCTGGTCAGTTGACGGCCATTCCGACCTAGTAATTCATTGATACCGTCGTCTGTTAGATGTGGACAGTGCGCAAAGACCAGATCTGTGATAGTGCTTGGTAGTTGGGAATGTTCAAGGAATTCGTCCGTGATTCCACCTTGGAGCTTCAAGTACCAAAGGTTAGGTGGCCATTGGAATTCGTAGTCTTCGCATATGATGGAAGATCTGGGGAAACATAGTTGTTCTAATGAAGTTAAGTTCTGGATCGATTTGAATAGTTCTTTCAAGTGGACGGTCTCTGACACTAGATTCAAGTCTAACACTTTCAAGTTCTTGCAAGATCTCAGTGTAACCAGTGGTGACAATCCAAAGCTTGCCTGTGAAGAAATAAATACTTCTAATGAAGGTGAGAATCGACGTAACAGTCTCGTCACGTATGAGTTCTTGTTTGCCTGGACCACGTTGGATAAGTCGAGTACTTCCACAACGTCACGGAACCGTTTCTTATTATCATGTTGTGACAGCATATCGACGAACTTGATGAAGTTGTTGGAATGCAAGCGTGGATATTCGTAGAGATCTGGCAACAGCAGATAGTACAGTGGTCTGCAGACAAGCATCTGGGTCTTCCGTTCATCCAGTGGAGTCATCTGCAAGATACGATATATTAGTTCAAACGGTAGTTTCAACCCTCGTTGCCTCTTTAAATCGTTACTGATGGCTTTCTCGTAGCTTTGGTCCAACCAAGGCGGTAAAACTTCCATCCCTTGCTGTATTGCCAGGCAGACCTTCAAAACATCAATTTTTTGGAACTTGCTCTGAGGCCAAACCGGTCCGAACCATTTCTCATGCAATAACCTCTCTTTCTTAGAATACTCACTTAATTCATTTTTGCTAATAGACAAACCTTCCTCTGTATCCGAATCTTCATCATCATTCAAACTGTGGTCACCATATACATACCGTCTATAGTGCTGTCCTCTTGTCTTCTTGGGTCTATGCTTGTTAGCCATGCCAAGGCTGCAACCGAGTTAGAAAGAAGAGATATGATGTTAGGATCTAAAATCTTAGGGCAGTGAAAAAAATATTTGTGTGGACCTTGGTGGTGTGGGGTAAGGCGCGGTAGCAGATCTATCAGATATGCGGAGATGACACAGTTTGGTGAGATTGTGAGATACAAGATACAGGTGTTGTCTGTTGATGGTGGTTGAATAGTAAGACTGGGCAGTGGTGTTGGACGGTTTCGAGTCTTGTGATGATTTGCTATGACGATTAGTCTATAAGTGATTGTTGATAGTGTTTAATGTGGCTCGTTTACTAAGGCGTAGAAAAATCCTTCGGATCTGAGCTAGAGAAATTTCTGGGATTAGTAGTGAACAACTAAGTGTTAGAATAGTGATGGAACGAATACGAATTTAAAGGACAGGGAGTGGGTAAAAACCAACTGGATGCACTTGAATCCATCCAATATCCCTGAAACAGCCCAGATAATCAGCCCAACCCAACCACCAATCAATTGGCTGTCCCTCTTTCAATACTTAAGCTTACACTAGACTATAATACCTTAAACTCATTACCCTCTACTCTAATAAACCTTCAACAAATGGTCTCTTGGCCCAGTTGGTTAAGGCATCGTGCTAATAACGCGAGGATCAGCAGTTCGATCCTGCTAGAGACCACTTGAATTTTTTTTAATTCTATTTTTCGATTTTTTTAGATCCTCCTCCCCCCCCTCGTCAGATTTTTCAGATTCTAGCTACAACTGTGGCGTCCGCTTCATCCTTTCATCTTTAGAGCCATAAACATCCTCAGTACAGAGATAATTTTATAGATTCTGTACTTCATTGATCTTTCTATAGGACAAGAACCATAGAGAGGTTTTATCGGTTGTTGCACAAAAATTAAAGGACGAACTACATCTATTTCAAGGCACAGCTGCTCGTCAATTGATTCTGATACTATCAGCGATCAGTCAATGCCTGACGAATATAGGGGCGTAATTGAGCGTAACCTACCGGTAACATCAAGTACCGACTTGAGTGCCAACTTTGAATTGAAGAGCACTGGATCTCGCGATAGTTCCACCGATCCAACTGAATCTTCCTTTAAAAAGTCCATAGTTCATAAGTGGACTCATGATCAGTCAATTCTATGTGTCACTTGCTCTCCAATTCATAGACTTTTGTTCTGTGGAACTCAGGATTCTCTAATTCTTGTCTACGATCTCGACAGCTTCCAGAAGTTGCTCACAATCAAGGCACATTCAGGATCTGTTCTTTGCATGAATCTGGCCGATAATGAAAACTTACTCTTGACTGGTGGTTCTGATTCTCTCGTCAAGATCTGGAAGATTAAAGATATTCCAAACGATCTTTCACAAAGGACAGTCGACCTTAAATGCACTCACATAATCTATTCTTTGCTCGATATAGGTGACATCTTCTCGATCACTTGGATCGATTCTTCGAAGACGGTTCTATTCGGTGCTCAAAACGCTTCAATCTCATTTATTCACTCAGGAAAGATTAAGGAACAGTCAGACCCATCTCAGATGCCATTGAATCGATACGATAGATTTTTCGATTCATTGGGTAGAAGAGAAAATACTCCCCTGTCTCAATCGTTCGATTCAGACGTTTCATCGTTAGATAGTGCTAATAACCAGGATCCGCTATCTTCATCTCCTCGTCTCGTCCAAGTCCCTGCCTCTAATATCATCTCCTACGCTCATAACGGTTACGTCTACGCTATGCATACATTGAGCAATATAGATGCTCGCAACAGTCTTCTCAATGGCAGTCTGGCTGACGAATTCAATGATATTGTTCTCAGCGGTGGTGGTGACGGTGCTGTCGAACTTTGGGGGTTCAGTGAGAACCATATGAACTTGCTCTGTACTCTCGATAACAAAGAACCGGTTCTCAGTCTAGCCACTAAAGAAGGTGATGACTATCTATCGCTTTACTGTGGGCTCGATAACGGTACCGTCAATGTCTGGGACTTGAGCACTTTCCAATTGGTTAGAACTATCGAGGTTTCCAAGACCGATATCTCATCCGTGGTTGCATCTGATGATTTGCTTTTCATCGGTACAGACGAAGGTATCTGCAAGAAATCGTACGCTGCGGACTCTCCGGTGACTTGGTTGTCTACCGGAATTCCCTCGTTATCCTTGAGCACTTTTGAAATCGGTGATACTAGGTACTTGGCCAACGCTTCTGTTGACAATACCGTCACTTTATGGAATGTGGACACTTTGGATCTTTCTTACGCCAAACATAACAGTGCAGAGTGCAGCTCTGTGTCAATCAATAGAATGTTGGAGGTGTTGAATAAACTTGTCTCGTTCCAAACAGTCTCCAAACAACCGGCCAAATACTTGGATCAGTCTCGTAAATGTGCCAGTTTCTTGAGATTACTTTGTAAGAATTTGGGTGCTACCAAATCTGATCTATTACCAGTGAAAGACGGAAACCCCGTTGTGTTGGCTACATTCTCTGCCAACAAGCACAAGCCGGATGGTAAAACTCCAAGGATTCTTTACTATTGTCATTACGATGTCATCGAGGCCCATCATACCGATAATTGGAACACTGATCCATTTGAAGTGACTGCTATCAATGGATACCTCTATGGTCGTGGTACTAGTGATAATAAGGGACCAACACTGGCCGCCCTCTATGCTGTTGCAGACCTATACAAATCAAAACAGTTAGAATGTGATGCTGTCTTCCTCATAGAAGGTGAAGAAGAATCCGGATCGTATGGATTCCAGGATGCAGTGACAGAAAATAAAGATGTTATAGGTGATATCGACTGGGTTTTACTCAGTAACTCATACTGGCTTGATGATAACATCCCTTGCTTGAACTATGGTTTGAGAGGTGTCATTGCCGCTAGCATTGAGGTCTTCTCTGATTTACCAGATCGTCATTCTGGTGTCGATGGTGGTGTATCCAGAGAACCTACAATCGATTTGATCAGCATCTTATCCAAATTGAACGACGAGAACGGTAAAGTGCGTCTACCAAACTTCTACAGTACAATCCGGCCAATGAGTGAGCGAGAGATGAGTCTTTATGAAGATATTACTCAACGAGTCAAGAGTGCACATATAGATCAACTCATGACCAAATGGAGACTACCTTCATTGACTATTCATAAAGTCACTGTTTCAGGACCAGGAAATTCTACAGTGATTCCACATGCCGCCACAGCTACGATCTCAATTCGTCTAGTTCCAAATCAGGACATTAATGAGATTAAAACCATTCTTGAAGACTACCTTAGTAAGAGCTTCGATGAATTACACACAGATAATCATTTAAGAGTGAAAGTTACACATGAGGCAGAACCTTGGCTCGCCGATACTGCCAATGCTGCATACACCGTCTTGTACAAGAACTTGCAAGATATCTGGGAGGTGGAACCTCTATTTATCCGGGAAGGTGGATCTATTCCATCGATTAGATTCCTTGAAAAAACGTTTAACTGTGAAGCGGCTCATCTACCTACGGGTCAATCCTCAGATAACGCACATTTAAACAATGAGCGGCTGCGTATCACAAACTTATTCAAGGCTAAGGAGATCTGGACCCGTACTTTCAATCAACTGCCATGTAAAGACAACTGATAGAAGTACAATACTGTACTAATGTAATAATCTACTAAGAAAACTTCATATAGAGATAGTTTTATTATTGGCTTTTGCAGTAAAGCTAACTATACATAGCAGCCGACCACGTCCCTTCGCGCAGAAAACCGCCGTCCAGAAGGGTATTTCAATTTATGCGAATGTATTATAAGGTGTTGAAACGCCTATTGCCATCCATACCCTTCTCCTGTAGTAATATGTGAAGAGGCACACCAAGCTTTAAGGCACACCTTTGAATCCACCTTCACAAGGTTATGCACACTTGCATTTACTTTCTTCTGAAAGCACAGCCCTCAGTGAGTCTGCACTTACCACCAGTTGGAGTGCAGAGAACGGTAGAGCAGGACTCACAGGTAACTGGAGTTTGTGCGTGAGAGAAGACAGTGGTGATTTGAAGACAACCTGGGCACTTAACATCCATGAAGTAAGATCTTGGTCCCTGAACAAGGGTCTTTAACTTGTGCTTTTGAGCCTCGGAGGCAGCGTCTGGGTTAAGCAAATCGGCAACTAAGACCATATTGATAATATATGAAGGTTGGTTGGGGTAGAAGGAAAGGTTTGAACTGAAAAATTCTCATTTAACTATTTGAAAAAAATCTTAAAGTTTCAAACCCTAACCCTTATTTTACTCACGTGACACTCGCGTGGTTTGCTGGGACTAGGGCTCAAGAAGATTATATTGCCCGATTGGGATAAATTTCACCAACTTGTGTAAAGCGCTAAGCCTGAAAAAAAAAAGGATTTCCTGGCAACTATGGATCTGGAGTCATCATCAGTGGACGAACACGAACAATATGACGATGTTACACCAAGGTATATGTTACCAATACTTGCGATTGCATCTGCAATATCACTGATTTCAGCGTTGAATTTCGAGCTGTTCAGTGCACCTTTCACTGGCCCCATAGTCTGTCTTGGAGTTCTGGTACTGATAAGCTACGCCTATTTTCAATACTTTATGGAAGGTGATGTTTATCAAATGGATACAAAGACAGGACTTGTCGGAGCAGCAATCATTATATGCAGCAGTTCTGAAAGTAAATTGTTATTATTAGGATTATCAGGGGTTACATTATACTACCTGAATAGTCGACAGACATTACCAGCACAATTCAAATATCTTCAGAACACCAATTCAGAGCTCGGCCAAGAATTGTTTAAACAACGGCTTCTTTACACTGCATTAGAGAACAGAGTAACACACATGGAGAAAGCCCTGCATCGTATTGAAGAGGTTCATGAACAACATCCCAATGTCAGCGTTCGTAAGTTGGTCAAATCCGTTAGAAACGCTTACATGCAAAAGGTAATCAATACAGTCTCATAACTTTATCTCTAGCGTTCCTGTAGAGTCCCTCAAGGTATGCCATGTTCTCGAGTTCTTCAGACCAGTCTTCAGAAAACACACGCTTACCGAACTTCTTGTCGGCAACTTTAATGGCATTGGATCTGTACTGGTGTTTTTCCTCTTCAGTTAATTGTGCAGCCTTCTCCAATTGCTCTGAAAGAAGTGGATAACTGACAGTAGTCGCACTATAGTCAGGATCTGAAGGGTCTCTGAAGAACAGTCCCGACGCTTGAGATTCTTCTGATCTAGCGGATTCCTCTTTCAGGTCAACCAATTCTCCGTCCTTTTTAATTGGAACCACAATATCTAAGTAAGGACCTGCGCTAGCATGAACTATTGGGATGGCTCCATTAAACATGTATTCAACAACGGTGATACCGAAATGTTCACTCCACATAGTGTTTAATCCAAACTCGGCTTTAGTAAGAAGCTCGTCGATATCAGAACGTGGAGCATTCACTTTGAACGTCACCAAATCTTTAGGTATCTCGTACTCTTTAACCAAAGATTTTAAATGCTCAACAGTATCTTCATCATCCTTCGATCTAGTAGTTCCTGCAAGAACCAACTTATAAGGAGTAGTCTTGGTCTCGGAAACGTACTTACTGTAATGCTTCAAAAGAAGATCTTGACGTTTTTCAGGACGGAACTGTGCAACATATAGGAAGAATTTCTCACGTGGAGCATCCAAATCCACCTTGATTTGATCCTCATCTATACCAATTGGTGGATACACGATTGTTGGGATGGTCACTTCAGAGTCCGCCCAAGTCCATACTTTCAAAAGATTCTTTTGAGTCCAAGTTGAATTGCACATAGAAAGACTAAGGAACGAACCCCAGATCGAGTAGATCTTTGTTAGGAGTTTCCAGTAGATCCATTTAACAGCAAGCCATGGTTTACTTGGGATCTGAACACGGATCTTAGTTAACATATCAGTAGAGACCCATGGATAGTGAATGTATGCAACAGTAGGAACATCCATCCAGACGACAGAGACAGGATAGAAAGAAGGCAGTCCAAGAGTATCTATCAGAACATCTGGTGCACACTGGTTCATAGCCATGAACAATAACACCACGGCACCGATCGCCTGACAGACCATTGTCAAAAACTTGTAAGAGCGACCGTCAACGATCCACCGGTACTTATTTGGAAGCTGCATTAAGATAACTCTATCTTTGAATTCTGGTTCAAACAAGTCGATTCCAAACGTTCTTTTAACACCAGTGAGGATTGACGAGACTGATTGATCATTAGTCTCGGTGAAAGTATAGATCATTGCCAGATTTCTGGTATCTTTCTTTAATGTGTTCAGCACGGCTTCCCACAGCACTCTTTCACCACCACCATTGGCGTATGCGTAAGGATGTAAGAATCCATAGATTCTCTTTCTCAATGGGAAGTCAGGCTCTTGTGGTTTCAATAACTCTGTGAACTTCTCAAGGTTATCTTTGTCTGCTCTGCAGACTCGGATCCTTTGATACTCCTTATCGGTACAATCGGTATCTTCTCTAGTCACCAAAGGCACAGTTGAGTATTGTTGTGGTTTCACCGACGCTAGGATCAACCGTCTTCTGTAACTGGCACCCTTCACACCAACTTTTGAAGACTTCACCATTCCATTACCATCGATTGCTTCTTGGATCGCATCCCTATACTTGTCTGGAGGCAACGAATAGAACCGGACGAAGTAAGTACGTCCTCCTTTATAGAAAAAGTACAGCAACGCCAGGACAAGGTACGCAACGTTACTAATATTCATCTGACTGTACAACTTGGACCATATTCCAGAGGAAGCAGATACCTTTGGTGGGTCTGGGAAGTCCCAATTATCGCCAGCACTAGAAGACACGGACATAACCGAGGAAAAGAAAGTGACAGCTAGAGGGAAAAATAAAAAAGGCCTTGGCCTCTACACATAATTTTAAGATTGACGTCTAAATAAAACATTAATGAATCTAGAATAGAATTACATATGGGGATCGATACCGAGCTCTCCAACCTTCTCACTAAGAGTCGAGTCCACATAACTTTCCTTTGTATCTTCAGGAGAGGAAATGTCGGCGGGGACACCGGTGCTCTGGGCCTTCTTTTTCGAACCTATCTTAGACTTGCCTCTACCGGAATCAAGAGGAATCTTAACAACCACATCATTGTCCAGCATACCATGAGGTGTCTCCAGATTGGTTGGTATCACAGAGGGGCCCGTTTTAGGCATCGAAAGCATCGTATCTATTGAACCAGTAGTAGATTGTTTAGAAGACCCAACTCGACGATAAGACGATTGATCTTCAGATGTGACACTTATATTGGGATTGGTACCACTTAGACCACTACGCACAGAAGCAGCAGATGCCGATGCAAGCGATGCTGCCAGACTGGCAGTGGCTGACAGAGGGACGGTTCCACCTGCAGCTGCAGAGTTGTGTTTCCTAATGCGTTCCCATGCGACAGTGGATCTAGCCTGTGGTGTTGGCAACTGAGTTAGGCGTTTCAAATCAGAATACCAATTCATCATCTCGTTATAACCATCGACACGGAAGACCCAGTTGTGGCCCTTATGTAAAATACCACCAGATTGACGAGTGTGAAGAACAAATTTATGATAACCTTCAGGATTTCGATCATCCTTACGGGAATGTTCAGCCATTTGGCAGCCATTCAATGCAATTGACATGATAGGTATTGGATCCTTCTTACGGTCGGGACTTTTAAACTCATGGATGAAACAAGGAGTTAAAACGTACCAACCTCTAGCGTAAGATTTGAGATACTTGGATTTACGTTCCAAGAATCCTGAACGAATCTCTGCAGTGAGTGGATCGTTTTGGTATTTGTATCGGATCTCTGAAGAATGACGGATTGGGGTGTTAAGATCGATGAAATCTCTATTATCCTTTGACATGAATGGTGTCCATTCGAAAGAAGGGTCCTTGGTGAGAATACCAGAATCCAACCGAGAGATCAAAGCATCAAAAACATTTTGAGCCTGTTGACCCATCAGTTTGGCGTAGACTGTAAGTGCAGTCTGGATTTCAATGTAGACAACTTTCTCGAGTTCCTTACCGGAAGTTTGGATGTTAATGAATGCTTCATGCAAGTAATTTTCCTCGGTTAATTGCTTTTTTATCTGACGATCGAGACCATACTTGAGCAGATAAGGATCACTTTTAGGAGGAAGTGAATCCGGGTCACGCTTGGCCATATCTATTGCTTGTTGATATGAACGCAATGCACCTTTGGTCTCTGAAACGTAACGATCGACATTGTTTTTGAAATCACTCTGCAATGAACGGATCTCTTTAATCTTAACGAGTAAATCTTGTCTCAAATCTTCCAAACGAGGAATCACGTTCGATTTGAGTTCTTTGACGACACTTTGAGCAAGGCTGGCAGAACTAGAATGATACTGGTAAAGAATAGTTGGTAAATCTTGAATGGAACCACTTCCCAATGGTAAAAAGAACTTACGAGCCATCTCAAAATCATCGTTCTGTCTAGCCAGATCGTTGGAGTCAGGGACTGCATGAGATGACAGCATACTGCTGGCACCATTAGAAGGTGAGAATCCAGAGACACGAACTGGTTGATACAGTTCACCGTCAGCACCTTGAGTGACAAATGGGAAAGTAATGGCATGGTTCAACCTTATCTGTTGACGATTGACCTCTTCATGAACCGAAACAGTTTCTTTGAAATAGTGGATCAAAGAACCGATGATGACACGCCAAGTATTGAACCTTGAAGCCAAGATCTCGGTTGGGTTTGCCTTGGTTGGTATTTGAACACTCAGTGGATCCGATGGTAGCTTCTTCGACTCTTGCTTCTTCCGCTCGTCTGAACGTAACCTTTGTAGCAACTCTTGAGTTGAAGATCGATTCGATTGGAAACTTCTAGTCTGTTCTGCTTGTCTCTGTCGTTGTTCATCCAGTTGCTTCATTTGCAACTGGTTCTGATCAAGTTGTTGTTGTGAAACCAAGCTCATATTGATTCTGCTTGTATCTATGCAAACAATCTTGTTTCAGTCAATCCAACAGGGAAAATATCCTCTTGTTTCCCCACTTGTTTCCCGATGATCGAGTAAAAGAAACAGATGTTTAAAAAGAGGAGAGTTTTAAAAGGTGACCTTCAAGAAAAAAACAATATCTAGAATCGCGGGGCTGTTAGAATGGACTTCTGAATTAGGAAGCAGCGTGAGCCGGCAGGGAGAGTAGGGAAAAAAATATGGGGTGGAGCAGGAGTGGGGGTAATTATTACATAAGCGGGTTTAGTGAGATGTTTCGTCCGATCTGAGTCTTATCGGGATTTACTATTGAAATATTTAAGGTGAGTTGGGTGGAGATAATTTATGCGCCTAATTGATCACTCACTAATGACGAAGATTGTAATTGTTGGAGCAGGAGTGATTGGATTGAGTACTGCGTTGGTTCTTCGGGACAATCTTGGACCAGAGTATTCTATCCGAGTGATTTCCAAAGAACTTCCAGGAGATGCACCAGGTGCAGATGGTAAAGGACTTGCTGTGATGTATGCATCTCCTAAAGCTGGAGCTCACTGGTCAAGTGGTGAATCACTACGGGAACCACGGATTGGGAGATGGGAATTGATTTCGTATAAGATGTTTGAGAAGTTGGCGAAAGTCCCCGAGAGTTGGGTTCAGAGTAAACCTTTGTACAACGGAATGATTCCTGCCAAAGATGGAAAATGCGACAAGTTTACTGAACCTTGGTTCAAGCACTCGGTTCATGGCTATAAGTTCCTTGGAACCGATGAAAAGAAATTCCCTGGAGTGAAGAACGTCTATAGGTACGATTCGTTTGTGATCTCCACCACTCTGTACCTGTTCTACCTGATGAATCAACTAACTGAACGTCATGTGTCAATCTCGAGAGGTACTGTGAAATCCTTGGAGTCCCTGTTAAACAGTGGAGATGCAGATATTATTATCAATTGTACAGGCTGGGGGGCAAGGGATTTAGTTACTGATAAAGTTATCGAGGAGAGAGACAGAATGAGCTCTGTTAGAGGACATACGTTGCAGGTGGCCAACAGTTTACCTTATCAGGTAATCTTTGAAGAGCAGGAACCTGAGGAAGATGGTGAGTTTTTGATGTTGTTCCCGCGTAAGGAAGGTGGTGCTATACTTGGTGGTATATATGATAGTCATTCAAATTACCAGGACACTTCAATTCATTCGGAGTACGTTGAGAGACTAATTGCCAAGGCAGGTAAGTATCTACCAGAATTGAAGCCTACCCAGGTTCAAATATTGAACCAAAGCATTGGATTCAGACCGATGCGTGAAGGTGGTGCTAGAGTGGAGCGGGATTCCGTAGAGCCAAGGATTATTCACAACTACGGATGCGGTAACGCTGGATACATTCAAAGTTGGGGGTGTGCACAGGATGTACTCGCAATATTGAAGCGGCAGAGCAAACTGTGAGGAAACAAAGTGGTAATATATCAACTGGTTTATATTTCTTTATAGTGGTTTTAATTTACTACCCAAATCCTATTTCCCAATTTGGAAAGTCTCCCCCACACCCTCATCCCTATGCTACGGCACACCCCACTCGACTTTCCACGTGGGTACGAAAAATTGACCGTTCTGGTTTTTTTTAAATCCGTTTCTGACACAATTTCTTTACCAACCAACTCGTTGTTTTGAGCACCTGTCCAGTACAATGACAAGTTCAAAACAGCAAGAGAAGACCCACCGAGCTCTGCTGGGTGCATTGCTGTTGTCAATGCTTACCATGTCAGGTATCGGATTCTACTTGGGTCGTAATGGTATTCCGGGAGTGCCAATTGACCAGACGAACGGCTTATTAAAGTCAGAAGACCATCAACAGGAAGAGACGTATGGCTGGAACCATAACATCGAAGTGTCACAAATAATAGATGATGATGAGGAAGAATATAGAAGGCTTGGACTTACTCCTAACCATGGTATACGGTACCATATTACCGATGCCGAGGGGAAACCATTGGGTGCAGACGTTCCTATCCATGGCAGGTTCCTTCATATTACAGATATGCATCCAGATGAATATATTCAAGCATGGGGATCAATACCTGACAAATGTCACAGAGACAGGAAAGGTCAGGCCAAGGATGAACTTTGTCATCCTTGGGGTGATGCTGTCGTTGGATTGGACTCTCCTCTCCAACTGTTTGAGAATACTTTGGATTGGGTTCGTACCAATTTGAAAGATAAGATTGACTTTGTCATTTGGACAGGTGATAACGTTAGACATGACTCTGATCGTCATCATCCAAGAATGGAAACTGAAATCTTTGAAATGAATGATAAAGTGTCACATAAAATGAGTGAACTGTTTAAAGATGAAGGTGAAGATGACGTGATGCCTCAGAACCGTCGTGTTAAAGTTGTCCCATCGTTGGGTAACAACGATGTCTACCCGCATAACTTGGTGGCTCCAGGTCCAACGCTTCAAACGAGAGAGATGTTTAAGATTTGGAGAGACTTTGTTCCTGCTGAACAGATGCATATCTTTGATAGAGGTATCTACTATTTCCGTGAAGTTATTCCAGGTAAGTTGGTGGTTCTTTCCATCAATTCGCTCTATTTCTTCAAATCTAACCCTCTAAATGATAACTGCTACAACCGTAAGCAGCCGGGTTACAAATTGTTTGAATGGATCGGTGTCACTCTCAAGGAGTTGCGTCGCAGAAACATGAAAGTTTATCTTTCAGGACATGTTCCTCCAATTCCTAAGAACATGCACAGTTCATGCTACAATAAGATGGCAGTTTGGATGCATGAGTACCGTGATATCATTATTGGTGGCCTATGGGGTCATATGAATACCGATCATTTTGTTCCTCTTGATTCCGTGAAAGCATGGAGATCGATTCAGAAGAAATTGAAGAAGCAAGGTCTACTCGAAGATGCTGAGTCTTTGAATTACTTGACATATAATGAAGACTCCATCAATACAGAAAATATCGATGAAGATTCTCTTGATTTCTTTGATAATGATGAGTTGTACAGTGCATTGGGTTTGGTCGATGAAGATTTCGGTATTGCAAGAGCACGGTCTCGTCGGTATGATAGTGCTCCTCAAGGTAAGGTTTCATACTTGGAGGGTATCAGGGACAAAATGTACGGGAAAGTCAATGAGAATAATATTGGTGAACATGGTTCCAGATATGCATTCACCCACGTTTCATGTTCCGTTATTCCTACCTATAATCCAGGACTTCGTGTCTGGGAATATAATGTCACTGACTTGTTCAGTAGCAAGACTCTGAATGAAGAGCCATGGGACCAATTCTTTGCCAGGATCGAACGTGAACTTGATGAATCTGATGAATTTGCGGATGCCTTGGAAGCAATGGATATTAATGATCCTAGACAGAAGGATGCATACACGTTAGCTAAGGATGGTACTATTCCACCAATCCTTCCTGACGATGCACCACTTGGACCAGGATACGTCAAACAACCACTTACACCTGAGAGGTACGTCCAATATTATGTTGATTTGCAGAAGGCTGCACTGACCACTGATTGGAAATTCAATTACACAGTTCAATATGCCAGCGATGATAAGCCTTACAATATGGAGGCTCTTACAGTCTCAGATTGGCTCAAACTTAGTACCAGATTAGCGAAATCGGGTAAAAAGAAATCCGAGGCCGTCGATGATGAGCTCTGGGATACTTTTATTGACAGAGCGTTCACTCACTCTGGATATCAGGAACTTCCAGCTGCTAAGAAGTAATCATCGTTCGAAGATATATAACTTTTTTTACGGGAAATAGATACTGGCGATATAGGTATGATATTGTAATACATGAAGGTAGTTTAAGCTTGGTTTAGTCATCCTTACGGAACTCGTCAAAGTTGATAAGTGCTTGCATACAGCCCCACTCCGTGAGTTTATTCTTGAGCCATTTCAATTGCACAGGTTTGGTCAGATAGTCATTGCAGCCTGCTGCAAGTGCCTTCTGTTTATCCTCTGGCATATTAGAAGCGGTTAGGGCAACCACGATGATTGGTGAACGGAACAGATTCAGATCCAACTTGTCGTCGACACTTGGTCTCGACCTTTCCGATTCATCAGAGTTTGCAAAGTTGCCGATACGATTATACCGTTCCAGACGGCGGATTTCACGAGTGACGTCAATTCCTGACATATGAGGAAGTTGGATATCCATAAAACATAGATGGTAGCCACCTTCTTTCCAAAGTTTGAGTGCTTCCTCACCAGTGCTGGCAATATTGAATTTGACACCACAAGACTTCAAATGACGAGCCATAATCTTCTTGTTGACCAAGTTATCTTCCACCACCAGAACATCGATGTGAGAAAGAATTTTCCTGATACCAGGATTGATATCATCATCTTTATTCTTGAATGATGCATTAACTGGAGTCAATGGATGTGGTTGACTGATAGGTGTAGTCTGAGTTCCAGTATTATTGGTCTTACTCTCCAATTTGATAGGTTCGGCAAGTTTGGGTGTCACCGCTTGTTTGTCAGTCTTAGGGAATAGAATGACGGTGGACGACTGTGGAGGTGCTTGTACTGGTGCAACGTGCAATGCCGAGCTTTTGCGTGGAGCTGGCATTGGGTAAGAGCCTTGAGTGGCTATGATGCTTGGAGAACGTGGCGGCGGTAGCACATCCAGTTTTGCTGGTGATATTTTGCGATCTCTCGCATTTTGAGAATCAGGAGTATAAATGGAAATGGCATCCTGCATACTCATACCGTTTGGATAATACTTATCCAATATTGTGAATAACAACTGGTCTGGTTCCAGTACCACTCGCTTATGATGATGATGTGACCTGCTACCATTTGCAGGAGGAGGATTGGTAGGGACAGAAGAGCCGGTGATGCTGGAGGAGCCGGTGATGCTTGAAGATCTGGCGATCTCGGTAGAATTGACGTATGGAGCGCTGGAGTTTCTCGAATGTATGGGAATAGAACTCGATCTGGCTATTGGCACAGATGAGGAGACAGCACTGCTTGGAGAAGGAGTGGCAGAACCGCCACCACCACCACCAACAGCACTACCACTGGCACTACTACCAACAGCGGCAGACCCGTTAATTCCTGAAGCAGACTTGGAGTTTCCATGTCCTGGATAATGCGATCTTCTAGGAGTATGTCCCCTTGAAGAAGGCTCAGAATTATGCGATTGGACCTGGATCACAAGAACAAGATCTGATGGATCGTATTGCTGAGCCAATGTTGTTGGAAACCGTTCCGCAATCATATATTTCAGTTCATCCACTATAGTGTTAGGACCGACAGTGATTGCGGTGGCAGTTTTACCCTGCCGTTGGACCCAAATTCTCCTTGGATCTGTCTTCAATATACTAGTCTGGTCGACATTATTGTCCGTCCTGTCTGTAATCCCGTCCGTTGTAGCGCTGCGTTCTGTTCGGCTGCCTTCTCCTGTTGAATTTTTGTACATTGTATTCAGTTGACGAATCATTGCCTCTAATGGTGTCGCTACTTCCCGTGACACACTCATGGTGTAGTCTCGAGCCGTATTCTTCCTGTTTAGTCCAAACATACCGGCAATTGAATGTGTTTGAAACCTTTCAAGGAAAGAAAGTAGTGTTGGTTATTGGGACACAATTATTCTTGGCACGACCTTTGAAATATTCTTTTTTTTTTCCGTCAGGTGCGCGATTTTTCACTTCCTTAACTGTATATGCCGTTGAAAGCCAAATATCCTGTTCAAAGGATATGGTGTAGACGCAAACGACAACCGAAATGGGTTAGAGACAATATTGAAGTGGATGAGTTGCCAAAAAGAGAGTTTGTTCCGAAAAAAATCGTTCCGATAACGTCAGATAGAGACGGTCTTCCGCATCTTGATAAGAATCAGGTACTTGCTGGAACGTTCAAGCTGATGGGGTTACCGTATGATGGAGTCTCAAGGAGTACACTGTCGGTGCCTATCTTTCCAAAGAAAAAGCAGGTCCAACTGGGACCGATCAGAGATATCCCGCGGTTCAAATTCAACCCAGACGAGTATAGATTGACGAGTGAAGAAGTGGACCGAGCCCCAAGTCTACCGAAATCCAAAGGGGTTGTAACCAGCGACACGCCAATGTGCCATGAAAGTTCTGAACTAAGAGGAGTGAATGATTTTCTGTGGAGTATAGCCTTCAAAGTTGGTCTTGTGTACGGACCCAGAATCTATTCGTGTCCATTTTTCAGTCTGCATTACTGGCCATCGTTCCATTACCTTGGAATGATTCGTAAGTCACGGCCTGCCACCATGTGCATCATTCACAACATGTGGCCTTTGAACTTAAATAAGCAGTTTGATTTGCAATCAATCCCCGTGCAAGGGCGCAAGAGGTTGTACCCTTTCAAGTTGGCGGTGAATCGGAATAGATTCCGCAGACTTATCAACCAATCGTTCATGGAGAAGTTCTTGGCCGATCCAGAGCTACCAAAGACTCGTGATGGATTCTATATGTTTGACTGTATGATGTATCCCGATACAGATGAGAAGGTGAAAGAGTTGGTGCAGCATATGGAGAAGGCACTTTCACTGGTGAAATTGCTAGATAACGAGAGGCTGATGGCAATGACGAAGAAAGATCATGAAAAGCTCAATTGGAAGTACATTGCACGGTCATGTAAAAAGCTCGGTCTGCCTCCATTGAGACCCAATAGAAAGTATATGTAAGTAGTAACGAGCTGCGTCTCTAAAAGGTAGCCCATGTTGGCATAGGTGTTTCGAATTCTAATGATACACCGCTGTATCGTAGAGCATGAAGGAAGATAGATAGACTTTCCGGGTCTGGGTCAGAATACAGGTCGATTCCGCACTCCGGGCATGTCTCCCCAGTACGTAGTTGGTCTCGCTTCTGGTTATGGCTTCTTTCCACTGCAGAGTAGGATTGCAGATCACCGCTTCGATCCAGATTCCCGTTCAATCGCCGATTGTACATGAGATCATTCGCTATAGGATGTCCCAAGCCGTTCAAATGGATACGAATCTGGTGTGTTCTACCAGTGATCGGCAAGCATCTCACGATACTCTGGTTCAGTTCAGAGTTGTAACTTAGAAGGTAGAACCGAGTACAAGCACTCTTCCTCGTAATACCGTTATTGAACCGACGTTTGACGTCGATGACCACTATATCATCATTACACTCAATATACTCAGGGAATTTCCCGTCCACTCTCGCCAGATACTCCTTCTTAAACTTACCGTCTTGGATCATTGTCTGGTACTTGGAAGCCGATTCTGGGGTCCGGCATAGAAGACACAGTCCACTGGTAGCCTTATCGAGACGATTGCATGCATGTAATTCTGTAATACTGAGCTTCTCTTTCAGCATCTCAGTGACCGAATTGTAGAAGAATCCCTGTACTGGATGCATAGGTATACCTGAAGGTTTGTTAATGACGAGCAGATCTTGGTCAGAGTGTACGATATCGATAGGAGCATTCAAGATAGCCCGTTCATGCTTATGTTCTCGGTGTATAATAGTATCACCCGATTGTAGTGGTAAAGACAGCAGATCATTGCCAACCACCTCTTGTTCCTTTCCCTTCGTTTTCCTTAAAACTCGGATATCTTGATTCTTGATCCTGCTCAGATAATGATCCGCATCATAATCTCTAAACTCATCGGTGAAAACCTGCAAAACAGTTCTTCCAAACCATCGTCCTTTGGCATGTGTTCGATGTATACTGTAATAAGGTTTCACTAGCCTCAATCCATTGCGGAAAATGTAGTCAGGCATCTATAAAGTGGAATAGGGATCGAATGGCACTTATGATCCTAAGAGGTGAGAGTTTGAGATTTGAAAAATTTGGGATTTTGAGGTGGGGGTGAAATACTGGCTGTGAGTTAAAGAATGTGAATCTATTAAACCTTCTATATAGTACTAGCTCGATTTAGGGTGGTTACCGTCATCATATATCCCCAAGATATATGCCATACGTGTATCGACAAGATCTATAGCCATCTCGACGGAATCACGGGCCAGATCCATCTTGGACCCATCAACTTCATGCCAACTGATAGGAACTTCAGCTACTGGAATCTTTTGACGCTCTGCCAATATGAGAATCTCGACATCAAAAATCCAGCCTTCTGTATGCATATATGGGAAGATGTCACGAACGGCAGCTTTGTTGAACAACTTGAATCCACATTGGGTATCTTTAATATCTTTGATACCAAAGAGCCAAACCAATGTATGTAATCCGTACATGAGGAAGTTTCTGATCATCGACCTTTTCACAACAGCATCTGTGTTTACCATGTGTGCACGAGAACCGACTGCCACTGCCGGTTCCATCTCTGGTTTGTTATGATCTAACTTCCTTATAGCGTTGATCAATTTCTCCACGTCACTAAACTTAGATGCTCCATCAGCATCTGCAAAAATGATATATGAGCCACGGGAAACCTGCACTCCATGAGTCACTGCTCCTCCTTTACCTCTATTCTTAACGAACTTCACAACACGCATTGTCCCTGATTTCAGCTTACAATTGTCTGCTAGTTCCAATGCATACTCGGCCGTTCCATCACTAGATCCATCGTCCACTATCACTATCTCGTACTTTTTCTTATACTCGGCCTCTAGATATTCAACGGCCTCTTCAATCATCCTCTCCAATCGGTTCGTCTCGTTGTAGCATGGGACCACCACCGATAATTCGATCCCATCCTGAGACTCCGCATTTAAGCTCGGCAACTCATGAGGCTTACTTGTTCCATCATTGGTCACGTATGTCAACTCAGAATCATACGGCTGGCGTGGTTGATGAGACAGAATCCATATGAGCAGATATCCGGCGCTGACTACCCCGATAAATATCAACAATGCTATATTGGAGGAAGAAAGCATCTGGTCGTTAGACGTGAAAGATTTAAAGGGAACGTGTCTGAAAAATATGTAAATAGGGAGGTGCCCAGGTGCGCGAGGGTGAGAGGGTGAAAAATATCTGGGTGATCATAGTAATACAGTAAGTAGATAGGAACTAACTAAATTGGCGTGCAATGATGCGTCCATTGTCGAGGAAAGCTTGAACAAGGTCAATGTAGTACAGTGGGTCGTTCTGAACTCTCGACATGCTTCTCAACAAATCTCTATTATTCATTTCCAATTCCAACTCGAACTTGCTTTCGTCAAGATCGGATTCTTTCACCTTGGTCACATCGATCCGCGTGGCTGTAGCGTTGTGGATATAACTTGTGCGTTCTTTATCTCTGCGAATAGTAATTCTCTTCTCAAAACTCTCAAATGATGCATCGTTCATCTCCTTAGGCAATTCCAACGACATCGACAGTCTCATATCAAACAGAGTGTTCGGCATATAGATGTAGAGATCTGCAACACGTAGCTTCTCGATCGAAGCAACTCTTCTCTTAGTTTTAACGTCCAGCGTTACCCGACTAGTAGCTAATCTGTCATTACGCTTCTTTTCGGATGCAATGAGATCCATGTTATGTGATGACTCCACGATAAATTTGTTATCCTTACGCCTGGAAGACTGTGATTCCCGTGCAAGTTTTTGAAGGTACTCTTGGATGGCTTTCCAACTCTTTGCAGTCATACCACTCTTGAAGAAACACTCTTGATGAATAAAGTCTAATGAAACGACAGCTTCAGAGTTCACAGGGATACTAACACGACGATCTTTAACTTTGTCCCAAATATTACCCATCTTCAATTCCAATTCAATGTAATTCTCTGGGTTGGCAACTTCCACGTATTCACGCTTCACTCCTTCCACATTTGCCCATATCCATTCAGTGACCAGCTTGTTGAAATCATTCCGAGGAATAGACCCTGAAATTGATGGAACGCTCAACTTGGTTGGATTGGCAAGCGATGTCTTGTGATGATGACGACTAACTTTTGGAATATAATCTTGGGCCCAAATAGGTTTCTTCGAGTACCGTTTAGGCCTATCCGATTTTGCAGTTGCTTTCGTACCAGTCTGCTGCATCTTCTCCACTTTGTGTATCTCATCCTCTATACTAGAAGCTTGTTTTGGCTCTCTTGCTTCCACCGGTTCCACTGGTTTCACCGGCTTCACAGGTTTTTTAACCGGAGTAGAAGTCGACCTGTTTTTGATTTTAGACTCTGCACGCTCCTTTGGAACAGAAATAACGTTCGTGGTATCCACTGGAACTTCTTCTTTCACTTTGTCATGCTCGGCCGGGTCAGACTCCGGTGAACTGTGTCCAGTCATATCCACGTCCTCATCGTTAGTTATCGAACTAATGCTGCCTCTCTTGGCAGCCTGAGACTTCAATTGTCGCTCAGGAACAGAAACATCGCCATTCACCAGGCTATTTATAGACAACCGGGGCTTCGAATCCCCGTCATCCGTCGATATAAGATTCTTTAAGTCCATTAGGAAAGGACAGAAGTGATGCAAAGAAGGATAAAAAAAATTCAGAGGTTTTACGATATGAATATAAATAATTTCGAGGGCCGGTTTAGGCGTAGTTGAAAAATTAAGGATTGTCTGTCATCACATTAAATTATATGGGCATGTTGAACCGGTTCGAACTGTGTGGCTTTAACGACCAGCTCGTATGGAACAACCATATAACTGGAGTCACTGTCACTGAATTCTGGTACTTTTGTGGTTCCATCTGGATACACCAACAAGTACTTATCAGGTGGGTCCAATTCATTGATCTCGAATCTGTCAGTCTCTGTATTTGGAACCTCTTCCACTATAGAGTCATCTTTCTCGTCGGTGTCATCATCCGCAATGGCTTCTTCATAAGAATCATTCAATGATTCTTCGGCCTCATTTTCGTTCTTGGCAGTTGGTGGTTGGATCTGGATCGTCTCGCCGTCGCCTGTCAACTCGGTATCGCTGTCACTGCTGCTCGTACTTGTATCATCATCATCATCATCATCATTGTCGGAGCTTGAATTGTCAGAATTACTCTCAGGTATGGCATCTTCTCTAATGCAATGCGATGACTCGTCAGATGCATTCGAGTTCGATTGCACGAATCTTTGTTTAGAATTTTGACAAGATCCACAACCGACTCCGCTATCAAAGCTTCCATCATGTCTAGACCGTCTTATTTCCAAACTTCTAGAACGGCTTACGAAATGAGGCAACGCAGAAGCACTTTGAGACCGTAAGTGTCCTGCTTGTTGTGATGCCCTGAATGCGATATCCACCATGCTATCGTACATCCGCAACGAAGAATTGCTGCTAGAGCGATGTCTCACAGCACTGCCAGTGTGACTGTCTGATGACTTCGATCTTGATGAAGAGCGCGAAGAGAGAGACGAGGTAGATGGCATCCTGATTCCATGGGTAGAGTAAGTAGAACTACTTCTTAATTGCTTAGCACCAGGCTTTACATGGATCAATTCCTGATTGGATCCATATGGCACAGCAAACGTTTGACCTTGGGCCTCCTTATGATGGACAAAATTGCACTCGTATTGACCCTCCTCTATGCACATTGCGATATCTTGGAAGTAAGTATCTTCAAACAGTTGAGGTAATGTCATTCTGGTCCGTGGATTAGGGTCGGCCAATCTCCAGAAAATACGAGTGATTCGTCTGTTTGGGAAGGGCTTGGCAAACTTACCCTTGGTTGGACCTTTATTTTGATCATTCTTCAAGAACGACACGACCATCTCTGCATACCGAGTCTGTGCCTTCTCAAACTCCAAGAAATTCAAGTCCTTTGGTTTAGCATCCAAGAACGGTGTTCTACCTGTTATAATTGCAAAGAGCAGAATACCTAAAGACCAGTAATCGAATTTGAATGGATCGTACTTAGGTCTATCGGTGAAATCCAAAGTCTTGTACATTGCCACTTCCGGAGGCTGATAAGGTGCCGTTCCAAGCAGTTTATTGCGTTGGACGACGTCACTCGTGAAGTTGCCGGCTTTTTCGTGTCCGATCTCGCAGCATCCAAAATCGGTCAGTTTGAGAAGTCCGTTATCACCAACGAGGATGTTTTCGGGCTTGATATCCAAATGTGTCACATCACATTCATGCATGTACTTGACGGCAAAGCAGATCTGTTTGAAATAGCACAGTTTCTCTCCTAATGGTACATGGCTCCAACCAGGTTTTTGTATCTGTGAAACGAGATCGCAAGGAACGTAGTCCATGGTCATACCCCAGGAACGTTGCATAGTGGCTGGCAGTTTGAGTAGTTCATAGCATGTGATTGTATGAATATGGCGCATATTCTTGGTCACTATGTATTCTTCGACGACTCTTCTATAATATTGCTGTGGAGACTCTTCGGGGAAGACTATGAACTTCTTGACAGCATAGAACTTACGAGGAGGAATCTTCAATTGCATCTTTTTAATCTGTGCGGCTCCACCAGCACCAATTTGTTTGTGATTGTGAGTAACATACAGGTCTTCCAAATTCTGATGCTTCTCCTTAAGTGGGTCTGGTAAGTACTCGTTAGGATCCTCTGTTGGATATGGTAGAGTCTTGAGCGTACTAGGTTTGGACGAGGAATCTCCAAACATTGACGAGATATCAAAGACCGGTTTTGCTGACAGAACACCATACGGATTGTACTTGATTTTGGGTGTTTTGTGGTTACTTTGACTGAGCCGAGGTGCCGTGCCGAGATTGATGGTCTTGGACCTTGGCTTCAGTCTTGGAGCAGAATCAAGGTTAGAGGAATCCTGACGCTTCTTGATTTGCAGATCGACAGTCTTTTCGAGGATCAAACCGTGACTTCTGCCATTCAACGGTGGCCTTGGACCATTCAATCGGTCTTTATGATGCTGTGTCTTTGTGTTATCATGTTTATCCGCATTTTCTCCCTTAGAATTTCCAAATTTATCGGCAGGTTTCTGCTTCAATTTCGATGCTAATTTTAAATTGTCATGACCCGCACGGTCCTTCTTATCTGCTCGCTTTTCCTCAATACGATGGATCTTCTCCTTAATGGAGTGAAACAACGGCATATCAAAAAAAATGTGTTGGATTTAAAGAATGGACTTGAAGAAGAACGAAAGGTCTATAGAAGGTTGAGTTTCTGCGATCTTATCCTGTAAAATATAAAAATAAAAAAACGGGGTCCTCGACTTTGCTCAATCCGGTAAGTTATAACTGGGGTGATTGAAAAAAATAGGGGCAATCGGATTATTTCGAGATGTGTGAATTCAGCCGCAGCTTTGACGAGGTGGGTTAGATAGAGTAGATATTGTTAGGTTTTTCTGTTTCAAAGAAGTTAGGATATGTACCTTGGTTTGGAATTGTTCTTATTGGACAGGTTTGTAAGTATTACACGGAAAGTATCGAATCATTTGGTGGAAATTAGGCACCTGATTAGATGCCCTGAAGCTACGAATATAGGGCTGAAGAGATCCGAAAGTGATTACGTCATGGAAAATTACCCCGAGGGAAATTGAGGGGTTAAGGGGGTTTTCTGGGCAGAGGGTATTTAGAGGGTAAGTATTCAGAAGGTAGATGTTTAGTATTGAGTGATTGTGGTTATGGTGTACAAAATGTGAGATACGGTTGTGGTATGTTCCTGTGTATTCGAAAGTTGGTTTGAAAGTACCCGTTTCTATGTAGTGAAGATGACCTGATAATGCTGCCGGCCCGAAGTGAAAATCCCAATTGTAGTGCCGCATGGATGTGGGTCTCTTACAACGGTCCCTATGTTGACTACTATATCCTATCACGTGCTATATTGTATCCACACGTCCAACTTGCCACAATTGATCGGGTCCTCACATTCCTCTCGGCAGTAAAATCGGAACCCGGTAGGTGTTGTGTGTGCATTTGTTCAATTGCCGAGGGTTTTTCCGGATCTGCAGGGTTTGCATACACAACAAGAAATACGATGCAACATAATGGGGTTGTGGTGAGCAGACCGGATATAACCGATGAAACCGTTAGATAGCTAGCCGAGGTTTAAAAATACCATTGTGAAAATGCCATTGTGTGAATTGTCTGTATATGATTTTCCTTCGTGATAATTAATACTCAACTCTCATTCACTGGTATTTTCCGATGCCTTTCCTTCATGGCAGAATATTGTAATAGCCAGCGAGCTTTGAAATCGCCATGGACAATAATCAAGCAACCAGGTGATGCTGTCACTTCATACAGCCACTTCAGCCACTTCTTATAAAGCCCTGTGGCCTCGCCACCGTATACTGATCCAACAATGTTGCATTGTCAAATAAGACTCCCACGATGCAAGTCCTTTTTTTGACACAATGGATTTTTTTGTGTGAAACAATTTTTTCACGGCAAAATCACCAGATTTAGAAACACTCCCGTTTTTTCCCTTGCCCACCCCCACAAAAAAAATAAAAGAAACTGTCAAACACAAAGACGTTCTTTTTTTAATAGAGGGCTCTTTCGTTTAATTCATATTGCATTTCAATTCATTTTTCCGAAAGGGATCAATTATAAACTTCGTGAACATTTCCCACTTTTCTTTCCCTCACACACCACTTTTCCTTAGCTTCCTCTCTTCACACAATGGTTAAGGCACAAACTGCACAACCACATATGGAGTTTTCCAGCTTTAAACTTTTACGTGCTTGTGAGTTCTGTCGGAAGCGTAAGCTGCGCTGTGTGATTCAACCGGGAACCAATGTCTGCGATAAATGCAAGCAGTATAAGAAAGAATGTGTGTTTGACACCAAAAAGATCACTGAACGAAGGAGTCGGCCAAAGAAGAAAGCGCGAGTCACGAAACCATCGGCACAGAGAAGCTCTCAGAGTACAAAGACTCCATCACTGGACTCAGCAAACTCGTTATCACAGCCTACATCAACACCTTTAGCTGCTGATATCTCTTTAGACTGGTCGACTAAGCCTACTCCTTCATCTACACTACCTTCGCCGCCTCCTTCCGAGCTTCATAGCTTAACCGCTGATCCTCAAGTTAGCCAATCTCAGGCTCAAGTTCCATTCGGTATGATCCCAGCCCGATTCCGACAATGGAACTATGGTGTTCAAAACAGTCGTCGTGGGATGAATATATCAGATCCAACCAACTCAAGCTCGTTGAGTTCCTCCGATCAAAATCTACTTTCGCTGTACCAATCAATCATCGCTAGAGAAACTCCGTTCTTATCGGATTCTTCACAGGCTGCCCATAATATAGATAGTGCCGCTGCATGGTGTATCAAGCTGACTGCAAATGACAATCCACAGTATGTCTTGGATAGGTGTGGATTGTCCTCACTGTTAAACTTTAGAAATTGGAACTCTACTGCATTCTCTTGCTTCTTCTTGACTCCACTTCATGTCTATCTACCAGAATCAGAGATAGTCAAAGTTCTCGGTTATTTCAACGCTCACTTGGCATCAGATCCAATAATGGCACTCGATGGTAACCTGCTGGCAGGTGCCTGTGCTGTGGACGCCTGGAATTCGATTGCCAGAAAAGTGCCCTTGCAAACGAATATCAATCTTACAACTGTTAAACGGTTTGCCAATACTCTAGACGAAACTCAATTCAATTATAACGTTGTCACTGTGTGTCGTATGCTCTATGAGCTTCTCACAATATTATCGGATGCTAAAAATGCAAGAGACCCTGTTGCATTCTGGCAGGCCAATTCTCAGAGAATGCTCCTTTTTGAATACGAGATGCTTGTCTTCCCAGTGAAATTGACTCCTGAATTGTCTGTCATTGACGACAACCTTCAAGCTACACCTGAAGCTCTTTTCCTACACGTTGTTCATAACACTCTCATGATCGTTTATTATGGTACTGCCGTGTTACAACAGAAATATTGTGGACACGCACTTTCAATCTATGCAATCCCTGGTCTCTATCTTTTTATCTCGGGTATGGCCACAAGTAACTTTACTTTGTCACCTCTCCTATTGAATCGCTGGTCATTCATGGCCGATTGCATGGTTATCACTGCTCGCTACATTCTTGCTCTCAATAAAGTCATGCCGTTTGATAGCTTCAAAGAGGGCCTTTACTGTTTCCGGAAAAACTATTCAAAGGAAGTTCTGGCAATCCCTGAAGCTCGTGAGATTCTCAAATCCTTGGATATATTGTTGCAGGACTACACCTACGTTAATAATGTTGCAGATGGTTCTGCTATTTTCTGGGTGTTCCGTGATACTCGCAGTATGACTTTGGATATTTGTCTCGGAGACTTCCAGGCCACAGCTCCTAGCTAGAAGATCAAACGTTCGCACACATTTTGTGGTATCTTTTCTTTTTTCCAACTATTCCACTCGCCTTTCCACATTACTCTGAACATGTGCGCCTAATTCATGTCAACTCCCGGCCATTTTAGGTAATAGAATACATTATACTTCTTATTTTCTTAAAACTTACACACTAACGAAATGTCTCGTTTCGTAATTGACTAAGTTTAAAAAAACAAACAATAAAAAAATAGCTTCACTTTCTTTTGTTCTCCGGAAATAATCGTTTCTTTTTTAAAAATCAATTATGGGAACAATGCACTGATTCTTTCGATCTTTCCGGTGTGGAATTGAAATTCTCCGTTTAATCAGGCCACTAATGTGTGGAATCTCTCTATAATTCCCCGATTGGTGTGTTCCAATGCATTAAATTTCTCGAAACAATGGAGCCTCTTGCACAGACGTGCCTTCAAACTAATTCAACGGTCAAACCCCGTAAATGGTATCCAGTTTTTCTTTTTGTAGCCTCAGGTGGGGCGGAAAAGTTCCCAACTTAGTACACATTATTATCATTATTATTATTGGGGTTTTATATCTTGTTACTCTTGTTATTTTTTTTTCATCTTTCGATCTATTTTTGGCAGGGCCCTTATCTGTATCTCTTTTATCAGTTCCATCACTCCTCTGATTTACGAGACACAATGCATGCACAATCACAATCTGTGTCGCTTTCTGGTTGGCAGTATAGGCAGAAAGGCGATAACGTCTGGAGAGACGTTCGATCCGGTGTAGTTGCGACCCAAATCCAATCCGATCTTATTTCCGGCGGTGAAATCCCTAATTTCTTTAAGGATAAAAACGCTCGAGATGTTCAATGGATCGGAGAGACAGACTGGCAGTACCGATGCAGGTTCAATTACAAGAACAACGGGGAGAAGTATCAGACTCTTGTGTTCGACGGTTTAGATACGATCGCCCGCATTCAATTGAATGGTGAGCTGATTTTAAAATCCTATAACATGTTCCGACAGTATTCTATTGATGTCAGTCCGTTATTGAAAGATAAGAACGAGTTGAGAATTGAGTTCAAGAGTGCATTGAAGGAAGGACGGCTTCTTGAGCAAAAGTATGGTAAGTACCAGTGTTTCAACGGTGAATCCAGTCGATTGCAAATTCGCAAGGCCCAGTACGGCTGGGGTTGGGACTGGGGTGACAGTATTATGACCTGTGGTCCTTGGAAGCCAGTTCATTTGCTGACGTACGATGCTCGGATCTTAGACGTCTATGTGAAACAGGATGTGAGTCCGAAAGGAGCCAAGATTGACGTGCAAACGGAAATCGAGCATGGAAATGGATTGAAGCTTGATGTCAGTTTGATTTCACCTGATGGAAGCCAGAAGTTTACTTCTGATACCATTGTGGATGGTAGTCAGGTGTCTGTGAAGTTCACACTTTCAACCCCTGAACTATGGTATCCACGAGGCACTGGTAGGCAACCGTTGTACACAATAAGAACTACTCTCTACTCTGGAAAGCAAGTTCTGGATGAAGACACTAAGCAGGTTGGTCTACGGCATATTCAATTGGTGGAAGAGTCATTCCCTGATCAGGATGGAACCAGTTTCTATTTCAAAGTGAACGGAATTGACGTTTACTGTGCAGGTTCGAACTGGATTCCTGCGCACTCGATTCCTTCTGCAATAACGGACGAAGATTACCATGATTGGCTCAAACTGGCGGCTGATGGCAACCAGAATATACTCCGTGTTTGGGGTGGAGGCTTTTATGAGGCAGATGAATTCTATAACGAATGTGATCGGCTTGGTCTCCTAGTTTGGCAGGACTTTATGTTTGCATGTGGAGTGTATCCAGGCCGTAAAGATTTCATTGACAATGTTGCTAAAGAGGCCGAGTATCAATTGAAACGGCTAAGAAACCATTGTTGCATGGCTTTATACGCGGGTAACAATGAAGACTATCAAGTGGCTGAGCAATTGGGATTGGATTGGGACCCAGATGATCACTCCGGAGATTGGTCTAAGACAAACTTCCCTGCTCGAACCATATATGAGATCACACTACCTCAACTAGTGAAGAGATTCAGTCCTAATGTTCCATACCATCCAGGATCTCCGTGGGGTGGAAGTCATACCAGTGATCCAACTATTGGTGACATTCATCAATGGAGTATTTGGCATGGATCCGAGTCCCCATACCAGGAATGGTACAAGTTGGGAGGCCGGTTTGTCTCTGAGTTTGGAATGGAAGGACTGCCATCGTTGAAGACTTACAAGCAGTGTATCACTGATGCATCTGAGCTTTATCCACAGAGTGAAATGGTTGAGTTCCACAATAAAGCTGACGGATTTATCAAAGCTCTAGGTTTATATGTGATGAGCAATATTAAATTGACCAGTTTCAAGCTTGACGATTGGATTTATGCTACTCAATTAATGCAGGCAGACTGTGTTTATAATGCATACATGTACTGGCGTCGTCAATGGACACGGGAAAATCTGAGGCACAATGGAGGTACCATCGTGTGGCAGCTGAACGACTGCCAACCAGTGGCCAGTTGGGCCATAGTTGACTTTTATCGCCGGCCGAAGTTGGCATATTATGCTGTAAAACGTGGATGTGCACCTATTAACTTGGGTATCCATCGTCATGAGATTGATACTACACACTACGGAGATGCTACCCACGATTATGGCTTCTATCACTATGCCGTTGACATTTGGGCTTCCAACAGATGTTTGCAACCCATCGATGCTACACTGCATATCGATACCTACGATGTTGAATCTGGGAAGCAACTGAGCAGCGTTCAAAAGAGTGTGCACATTGAAGCCAACGGTACAACTGAGTTCGTGGGTGATCTCCGTCTACCTGATACCAAGACTGTGGTTCATGCCTACTTGGAAAAGGATTCTCTAATAGCCGATGCTTCTGATTGGCCTCAGCCATTGAAATATCTAAAATTCGATAACCGAGAAATCAAGTATGAAATTGAGGAAGGTTACGTTCTTGATGATAATGACGACTGTGAAGGTTCAATAGTTCTCTCGTCCGATAAACCTGTGAAAGGTGTCCAGATAACGGTGGAAAATAGAGACGTTTTACTGAGTGACAACGGGTTCGATATCTTCCCGACAGAAAAGAGAATTGTACATTGTGATATCAGAAGTTCTGACGTGATCAGTCTACAATATTATCACTAATAAATTATGAGATTATGTCACGCCATGTAGAGATAACATTTAAAATAAAATCCTGTCGAGAGTCTAGTTTAGTTCATATAATCTATCTAGACTCATAAATCTATGATTTCAAGCACCGTGGCGCAGCGGAAGCGCGCAGGGCTCATAACCCTGATGTCCCTGGATCGAAACCAGGCGGTGCTAGTTTTTTTTTATTTTTTTATGCTAAGGATTCTCTTACTGTTTAAAGTTATTTATTGGTTCGTTTTCCCCTGCGACGCTTGGAAGGTAGTCTCTTGGACCACTTGTCACGCCATACAGGTCCCTCGCTATTGAAGGAGCATTGCGATAATGTAGTAAAGTTGATAACGCCTGAATCTATCACTGCAAACGAGATTGCAGATGCATTATGCTTAAGGTTTTCGAGGTTGATAGACTTGGAATAGTCCCATTCTGGCTTTGAGTAAGGTGCTAGTAATGGTTGGACATCGTTGATATCCGCAAAATTTTCATTAGCATTGACTAAAGCCAACATATAGTCAGGTTTTGGCGGATCTGATTTCTTAAATGGCTGTGGTTTCCAGATATCGTAGGTCAGTTTGATTTTGGAAGGAGTAGAGGAAGGTCTTTGAGATGAAGAGTATGTCTGAGAGTTTCCGGAACTCAGCTTTGCAGTGAGATAGTTGAAGATATTGAAATATGAGCAAAGAATTCTGTATGGAAGATGAATATGACAGAAGGAAGTCAGCCGCGAGAGAATACGGGACCATAGCGGTAAAGACGGGGAGTGAACGGGAGGTTTCGAAGTTATAAGATGTTCGGACTCCGTTCTATGCTCAATTACGATGTACCCAACTCGTTTCAAGTAGGAATACACCAGATATCTATCAGCGACAGTTCCATCAGTGATGAGTCGTTCATAGACCTCTTGAAGACTGAGGGCATCTTCCTGACTAGTTGCAGACTCATCCATTGCTATGCAGGTACCGCGTTCAACCAAGTACACTGCCTCTTCTGGGTTCAAATGACAGACATGATCAGATGTGATCTTCCCCATTGTTTCCAGGTACTTACCTCTAGGTTCACGAATATACGCCTGACCCTGATCATTGATACGAACAATAAACGATTCGGGATGCGAAGGATCAATCTTGACCGTCTTTGTCTCAGATAATGCATCGTACATTCGTTGACGCGCTTTACTGACAGCCTCTTGGTCATAATGTGAATCCTCTGCCAACGGCTCGAAGTCCTTCTCACCTCTTTTCGATATGGAAGAGATGATCGACTGCTGTTTGTGGGATTTTCCCACCGCAGACCAATCAGGAACCTTATCGTCCTCATTCTCATCCACTTTCGACAAGTCCATTAACCCCGCGGTTTCCGGATCATCCTCTGTGGCATTCATTTAGAAAGAACCGGGCTATCTTAAAGTGAGGAGAAATTTAATTTGGTGGTCAGAGATGAGCTAATCTCAAATCGAATAATCAAGTTCAAATCTTGAAGGGACCCGATTTTAAACTTTTTATCACAACTCCTTTTTTCTCGCAGTGGAAAAGGGATACTTTATCAGGGCCAATTAATAGAGGAAGTAAGGGGTTGCTATAGAAATGGGGGATAAAGAAGATGAGCTGACATACTCATCGGTATCGATATCGATTCTGGGAAGTATGTTATCAGAAGTGACTCAGGATGTGATCAGTAAAGCACTATTGGCGGAGAAAGTGACCGAGAAGATGTATGGTACGATAAAGGATCCGAAGTTCATAGATTCACGCAACGAGGACAGACAGACTGTGGATTCTGTGCCATTGTCCAACGTGAAGAAGAAGCATTATAATGGGAGTACAACGCATAACAGTACCGCTGGAGATTTGTCAAAATCAGGTACTGAAGAACCTATCGATCTACAGAGAGTGCCTGACATTGGAAGGTTCCAATTCAAATTGAACGGCAAGGATATATATGAAAATGCACTGGAAGAGAATGGCCATCTCATGGGAGAGGACAAAGTTGCTGCATTGACTCCTAGCAACGGTTCAGATACTTATTTCCGGTGTTCAAATTGTGATAGAGAAATCGCCGGAAGCAGATTTGCAGCTCATATCGACAAGTGTTTTGGAGGACGTATGCGCAAGCAGCGTGAGGGTTTCCAAGTTTAGACCAAGCTAATAAATTTGTTTGCACTCTCTCGTTTGATATGCACCACGTTTCACAAAGAAATCTTTACTTTACGTCAGGGTCGACCTGGCACCTCCAGATTCGGATATTTCACTACTTTGAAACCAAACCACGTTCCAACACGAGATCACATATAAATATGGGCCGCATAATGCAGTGTGTATCACATTCAATGAGAAATAGACCATCATGACCACCTTGACTATTGACATCCAAGAAGATCCGATGTATTCATTCGATACATCCGATCCATGTCCTTGCACCTGCTGCGGAATCAAACGCAAACTCCTTAACCGGATAGATGATGTAAGTATACTCTTGGAGACACACCGCACCCATCTTATCATCATTCATTAAACAACTAGAAACTAACATAGAATTTAGCTTTTCCTCTTGGCAACGGTCTTCCCTGTTGTATCTACTTTCATCCTTATCGTACGTATCGTCTGCTTCTTCATTGCTGGCTGGCAGATTAGCTCCAATGAGCTGGATACAGAATCCCAATCTCATATTGAAATCTATGATGAATTTGCAAGATGGTGCTCAAGATTACTAGTACTGTTAGCATGCCAGATTGTATTTATCTTCACAGTGTGGCGATGTCTGGCATCGTTATAAGCGACCACCGATCCAAGCTTAGCCAACCAACCACCTGCATTTTTTCAACCTTCCATGCGCGTCGATAGACGGGACTTCGTGTTTCAGATCCCCATACCAGGCCTAAATAGGAAATTTTCAGGACTTGCAACCGCATGTTTTTTTCACTCAATCCGTTTGAGTATATAATATGTGTGGAGCCCAGATGTGATTGAGTTCCAGAGATAATGGCAAACATTACCGCAGCGCTAACATCGCTACATGCGATCTGTATCGTCTTGAATTTGGCTCCATTATCATGGCATATCAAGAGCAAGAACATCCCAGCAATCCTGCTGATTATTGATTTCGAGATTATGAACATTAAAGGTCTCGTTGACAATATAGTGTGGGGAGGCTCTGATTATATGACGGCATGGGATGGGAAAATATGGTGCGATATTATGGTCAAATTGGAAATAGGTGTCTATATCAGCAGTTTCACGTGTGTCTTTTGCATCCTTCTCAACCTTCTCATCATCTTCATGGTGAATGAAGTCACCATGTATTGGTTCTGTCATAAGTACCTTCGGCTTGCACTTGAACTCTTCTGTGGGATTGTGTTTCCGGCTATCATTATGGGTGTGAGTCACTTGGCTCTCATGATGAGATATTCGATCTATCAAGTGTCAGGCTGTTCTGCAGTGATGTCCAAAGATCGGATCTCTATCGTAGTCTACTTCATGTGGTTATTCTTTTGGTGCTTCCTTGATATAATGTTGAGTATTTTCACGGTGGCTCTATTCCTCGTGAGGAAAGGTAATGCCTCGGATATCTTAACATGCACCAATTCAGGCCTATCGGTGAGAAGGTTCCTGCGACTGCTTCTGTTTTGCCTGTTTGTGCTTGCAGTTCTCATCCTAACATGTGTTCACACTGGAATAGCGATGGCCTCCTTGAACAAAGAGTTCTATACTGATGAAGACAAGAGTAAATTGTTTTGGAACGTCATCCTAAGGTATCCACATACGGCTACTAGCGATATTACTCAATGGATCTTCATCGCGTGCTCCTTCTTCGGATACGCAGCATTTGGTACAGGTCAAGAAGCTAACGAGATGTATATCAGTGCCATCAAGAAAGTTCCTTATGGTTACAAGCTGATCGATGGTGTGAACAGATTGAGAGGATATCACGATGAAGAAGACGATGGTACCAGTCTTGCAGACTTACCTAAATATACAGACAATCCTTTGGGCAGTCCAGAAAGCGTTCTAGGAAGCAGTCAATTGAGCAGCACAATCAACGGATCGTGGAGCGAAGGCAAGAATAAGGAAGGTGTGAACATTACTGAAGACCCGTTGTCTGCCTACTCATTCTCGAACTCCGAATATACGGTAACATAACGCGATGCTACTGAACAACCTTCTATCAGTCTGTATTTCATTTTTATCTTTAGTATACGTATCATTGGTATTACACAAGGGTATCTTTAAAAAGTATACAGTAAGTTATACATAACTAGGTCATCCTGTCTACTGCTCATCTTCCTTCTTCTTAGGGAAGTTGAGGACTTCAACGGTGGTCTGGAAAAGCATTAAAGAAGTAGCCTTAGAGCCGTCGGCTTTCTCGTAAGGAGTGTTGCTGACATCGGCTTCAATGAAAACTTTGGCACCTTTACCGAGGAAGTTGGACATGAAATCGATCTGGTTAGGGTTGAAGCAAGCAACGTTGAACCAAGAAGTCAGCTGTTCACCTTTACTCTTGGAATTGACAGCAACGGAGTACTTGATGAAGTCCTTACCAGTGGAGGTAGTTTTCTTCTCAATGTCACCGCCAATTGTTCCAATAAGGGAAATCTTTGCGAGTTGACGCGATTGTGAGGTCGAAAATGACCGGATAGAGTTGAAAGAGCGAAGCATTGTAGAAAGAGTTAAAGACGCGTAGTGGGGGTGAAATAAATTGAGGGCAGTGAAAAATATAAAAAGTAAGGCGAGTTTTCGGGTGAAATGAGAGATTACGTAATCAAGCTTTCATTTATTTTTTGTGTGTATGTTTTCTGCCATTTTAATCTCGTGCACATTACCGTCGAATCAATCAGAGTTCAGCAAATTTAAGATTACGGAAGGTGCTTTTAAAAATTTTAGAGAGCTATATAGCAGAGGGTTCTTTATTCCTTTTAATAAAGATATTTATTTAAGGATTGCATTCACGGAGAAGATGCAGTCTGTTGCTGTTAGAAACTTTCTGAGAGGTGGAATATCATGTCGGAGTGGTAATTTGGGTCTTAATACGTTAAGAGCATTCTCTACAGGTAGAGTTGCATTGAAGCCTTCAGCTGCTGTGGCCGGAACAGAGCAGGCAACATGGCCAAGTGGATTCCGGATCCCACGTCCAAGAACCTGGGAAGAACAGAAGGAAGGTGCACTTTCTAAAGCCACCAAATGGTTCCTTCTTTCCGAGATGTTTAGAGGTATGTGGGTTGTTCTTGAGATGTATTTCAGAGCTCCTTACACTATTTATTACCCATTTGAGAAGGGTCCATTGAGTAACAGATTCAGAGGTGAACATGCTTTGCGTCGTTACCCATCCGGTGAAGAACGTTGTATTGCATGTAAACTCTGTGAAGCTATCTGTCCTGCACAAGCCATTACCATTGAAGCTGAAGAGAGAGCAGACGGTCAAAGAAGAACATACAAGTACGATATCGACATGACCAAATGTATCTACTGCGGATTCTGTCAAGAGTCTTGTCCTGTTGATGCCATCGTCGAGACTCCAAACGTTGAGTATGCTACATGTACTCACGAAGAGTTGCTTTACAATAAGGAGAAACTCCTTGCAAACGGTGACAAATGGGAGCAAGAATACCAATATGCTGCCAACGGTGACTACCGCTACCGTTAATCCACTACTACGCCGTGCGATCATCAACCGCAATGCCATATATATTATTTATAGCTTTATTTATATCCTGGTGATTTCTGTTTAAAATTTCACCAGTTTTCAATGATCATTCTGAAAAATATCAAACTTTCACACCTTCATGTCACAACTTAAAGTGTAAGTACTATGGGTATTTGTTGTAATCAGTGACCGTTTTTTACTAACAAAACAGCGTTTCCAGATCTGATCTGTATGCAGATTCAGACTCTTCAATATCGGACAACGGCGATTCCGATGTCGACAATTCTGGCTATACTGAAGGTTTTGATTTCGATATAGTGGATGTAGAAGATGAGCCTGAGCAAGAGGACGAAGAGGAGAGTGACAAAAAGAACGAAGATACACCAGTGGAGTATTTCCCTATGTTTTCGTCGACAACCCCTGAGCTCGTTAAAGTCACCGTCGGAGAACACAAGGACGCTGAAGATGCGTTTGATCTTGCTGTGAAGAAACAGAAACGACCGGATTCATACTATTTTGCCAGATGGACCGACGATGAAGGACGCAAGTTTGCAGCAATGGCACTTTCCGGAGAGGATGTGATCAAGATGTCCAAGCTAGGACACAAGATAGCTGGCAAGTTGATTGATTTGGATGAGTATAATGCAAAGATCTCCAAGCAGATCGCTGCTGATAAGGCTCGAGCCAAGACCAGACCTGGTAAGAAGAAACGGTTGAGGAAGCAGGCTGCAAAGGAAAAGAAGAAAGAGTCACAGCGGTTGGCTAAAGAGTTGGCCAAGAACGCCAAGAAGGTGGTGGTAAAGCAATCCACACGGAAGGTATTTGTGAAGCGGGTAGGTAACCAAGGAGTTAGAGATGCTACAACTGTGCGCAGAGGTGGTGCACGCAGAGGGGGCGCTGGAGTAAGAGGACGTCGTGGCGGTCGTGGTGGTCGTGGAGGTAGAGCACCAAAGAACCCAGCCAAGCCTGTCTTCCGGACTGAATAGACACTTTTCTATAATTAATCTATCTATCAAGAGAACTGGTACTGTTGATCATCAACGTCTCACTTAGCTTTTCTTTATTGCGTTGATCTTCTGCGAACGAATTCTTAACAGCTTTCCTTATAGAAGCACGGATCGAATCCTTGGAGTCGCGAAGACCGCGTGCAATTGGACCACCTTTGGTAACTATTTCTTTAAACTTCGGCTCTATACCTGTAGCAACGTCTCTCCAAAAGTCCACAACTAGAGGAGAAGTCAAATCCAAAGTCTCGGCAACGTTGTCCCAAATGGTAAGGTCTGTAGTTTTACCTGCAGAATCGATGTACTTACTGGATTGAAGTACTTGGTCCAAGTGTGCGAACATTTGTGCATTGCGTGAAACTTCTGCAAAGATACGATCGAGGTTCTTCGGGTTATTCAAGTTGCGCGAAACCAGTGCAGTGGCTTGATTTGCTCTTGTCGACATGAGCTGTTGTAACCGGTTATAAAAAGTACCGGGGGAGAGGTAGAGCAAAGTGATTATTGGGTTCAACATCGATGGTTGGTCGTAGTCAGCTGTGAAATTACGTATTGCATTCGATGCACTGTCGATACAACGTGAGGCTAGCCGTGCTTGGTAAGTGTCGTAGTCTCTGACGAGTTTAAGCGACTTCATGTAAGGTGAATCGGCGATGTGTCTCTTCAACTGTTGCAAGATTACCGCTGTTTGAAGAACCGACTTGTAAGGTCTCTTGGTGAATGCCTCATTGGACTTATCAACCTCCTCCATCTTACCCATAAGGTAGAGGAAATGAATAGATGAACGCAGCAGTGTTGATGTCTGATGGATTCTCTTGAGAGCTGAATGGATCGTATTACATTCATGGTAAGGTTTCAAAATATCATCGTCTAATCTTGAATAAGACGAATTGACTTGTTTGATGGCAGGATCAAGTTGTTTCACAGCCTCGTTGAACTTCTCGAGGTTCTCAAACTCTCCGATAAAGTCCTCGTAGTTGTTCCCCACGGTCTTCTTGATCCTTCTCTCTATATCTTTAAGATCGAAATTGAGTCGTTTCAACGACGTCTGTAGGTCCAAAGTATCGTCATCAGGGTTGTTTGTCGACAGTACCAGCCCGTTGGCAAACTTGACAGGATCGAAGTTGGGTTCCAAATAGGAATCGTAATCAGACAGATCGGTCATGAAGTGATGGTTGGGAGGGAGGAATTTCCCAGGATCAACTTTTCTCTTTAAATAAATTATTTTTCACTTGTGAAATTTATAACCAGCTAAGGATCACTTATCGTAGAAAGGGATCATGGGAGGGTTCTCGTTTGCGTTCACAGAGGATGGTGATATACCTGACACAGAGGTAAGCAATCCACTGGAAGGGTTGGAAGTGAAGTGTGAGCCGAAAGTAATAGAAGTTTCCGAGCTGTTGGACAGTTTGATGGGTACTAGGATGACATATGAGGAAGACAGTAAGGCCAAAGGTGTCTATAAACGGGCCCTATTTGACGTGAAGCAGCAACTGATGACAGAGGATCAGCTGGATGAGAGTTCAAACAGTGATTTATTCAAGATTCTTATTGGAGAAACAGGAGAAGATCTGCGCAAGGGAGTGTACGAGGGAGGATTGAAGAGCTGGGAGTGCTCATACGATATGATAGAGAAGTTAAAGAAGACACAGTTGGATTACTCATGTGCTATAAACAGCATAGAGATCGGGTGTGGCACGGCGTTGCCATCGTTGTACATGTTTAATGAGCTGAGTGGGAGAGATAATTCGGCCCAGTCAAAGATAGTGCTTGCAGACTACAACTACGAAGTGCTTCGCCTTGTTACATTACCAAACATCTTGGCGAACTGGCATGTGTATTTCGAAGGTGGTAGCGGCGAACTGCTGGTGAATAAAGAATTATCTGAAAAGTTTGTCAGTTGGCTTGGTAGCAAGCACATGCAGATCAAATTCATATCAGGAGCATGGTGTCAAGGATTCCTGGATCTGATCCATCAGATAGTACCGTCGATCGAATCCGAACAGACACTGGTTCTCACCAGCGAAACGATCTATTCTCCGGACTCGTTACCGGTCGTAGCGGAAATCCTCATGCAACTGACGCTCAGCGCCAATTCTCACACAATACTAACGGCAAAAGACTTATATTTCGGAGTGGGCGGCTCGGTGCCCCAGCTGCTCGACTATTTGCAATCCAGAAACAACCAGTACAATCCTCCCAGGTACAAATGGGAGGTAGAATCTGTCAACAGCAACCTCAAGCGTAGTATCATCACTCTCTCACTTAATAACTAATTCAATAGACATTCACGACATCTATAAATATAGTCCCTATAATTTTTTTTTTTTTTCATTACTTCATTACACATACCAAATTGGCACCTCGGTTATTCTAGCCACTTGCCAAAAAAAGAACTATTTCTAAAAAAAAAACCTGGCCCTGCCCATATTAAATTATATCAGTACAATTTGTTTTTTTTCCATCTTGCCTTTATTCCTTTCTTCCTTGCACTTGTTTGATTACAACTCAAGCTAGATAAACAAGACATAAACAAAAAGGGAAACAACTGATGGCACAGATTCCGTCGCAGACGCCTCCACCGCGGCCTCGTTGGGAGACTGATGAAGGCCGCTCCGTCAAGGGAGACACTAAGAAGTTACGCAATCCAAAGAACTTGAGAATCGATTTAACTAAGGCTGGTATTAATGGTAATGCCAATGCAATAACACCGATACTGACCAGGCGATCTACTATGGGTGTGTCCACTCCAACAAGCTTGGACTCACATTCTTGTTCAAAGCTACCAATGCGTCCTAGGTCTGTCTCAATGAAATCTCCATCATTCCCACGGAACAACAACAGCGGTAGCAGCGATAAATCAAATGTTCGTAGAAGGTCTACAACATTGGCTTTAAAGATACCAACGTCCAACAACGCATCGTCACCAATCACCACGATCCATCAGGGCGTTCCTAAAGATATCTTTTGCAGCCCATCATCATCGATATCAACCACAATTTCATCTTCGTCGTCATCTTCTTCATCTTCGTCATCATCATCGCCTGATTCCGACTCAATCTCACCAGATTCGGGAATTTCATCTACTCTCGATGTAACACATATGAACTCCGCCGTTATTGGTCCGGACTCTTCATTAGCGATCAAAAATGCATACCCTGAGGGCCCAGTCTGTGTCCTTGAACCAAACTTATTCCTCTACTCCGAACCAACGTTGGATCAACTGTCCAACTTTGATGTTATCATCAATGTTGCCCAAGAGATCACAGACTACTCGCATCAGATCAACAGCTCTACAAACTCTTCCACAGAGTACCATTTTATACCGTGGACACATAATTCAAGACCTTTCCAGGATTTCCCGAAACTTACAGAGCTTATAGACGAGGCTCTAGCTGCTGATAAAAAAGTCCTTATCCACTGTCAATGCGGTGTGAGTAGGTCTGCCTCCCTTATACTTGCATACCTGATGAAACTCCGTCATTGCGATTACAATGAAGCATACATCGAGTTGAAAAAGAAAGCTCCCTCCATATCTCCAAACCTCTCTCTCATCTATGAACTGATGGAATGGGGTCAGCATTTGAGAGGTGCAGATAGTTCGGACTCCACCTTGGCTAAGCAATGATGATCATAACTACAGTCCCAATATTCTTGTTGTGTTACCTGCCTATAATTGAATGTACATATATCAATCAAGTAGAAGAATCCTTTAGTAGACCTTTGCAGGTTCTCTCCGCCCCTCCACATTTAAGCTTCATCGCCCAAATAAAAATTTCAACGTTTTTAACTTCACTTCCTTTCTTAAATATGGGCGACTCTGCCGATGAGGATGAGCCTATCACAGAGAGACGGCACGTGGCGGTGATCGATGACTCCGATGCCAGTACTGATGAGGACGAATCGATTCCATTACCATCACGAAAAACAAGACAACTGCATAAACTTGTCAGGAAGACTCGAAAGGATAGAGACCAGTCTGTGGAGACGAACAAATCGCGCAATTCGTCTGGCTCCAGGAGCAGGAAAGTGTCAAGTCGTCACGGTAAGGATGCGTCTGGTCGGTCGGTATTACAGCGGGTCTGTTCCAAAGGAAACTACGAAGAGGCCAAGCAATTGATTGACTCTGGAGCTGACGTTAATGAGGCTGACTATGCCGGTAACACTCCACTTCACGAGGCTGCATTGGAAGGTCACACTGATATCGTGAAGTTACTGCTTGATAATGGTGCCGATATCAACAAGCAATCAGGACAGATGGACAGAGATACCGCTCTTATAGATGCTGCATCTAGTCTACATACTCCTGCAGTGGAACTGTTACTTTCTTACGGTGCCGACCCAACTCTTTTGAACGCTCAAGGTGATACTGCATTGAATGCATTGGAAACAGAAAACGAGGTGGATAATTTGAACGCTGAAGATGCCAAAGATTATAAGTATTTGAAAACCACTTTGGCTGTTTACACGAAAGAATGGAGAAAGAGCCATCAAAAGAAACGTCGCAACAGCAGTCTGGAATTGTCAGAGGAAGAGGACAGTATCTCACGTCGTCGCAAGAATAATACGTTTGTGGACTTCTTTACAAAAGAAGGTAGAAGTGAGATTTATAATAAGGTTGCCGATAACGATGTGACCTATGTGTTGAACTATCTTTCAAATCTGGCCGGCCAGAAAGTTCCACAGGATCTCTTGCTATTGGCAGCAAGGCATGGACATACCGATATTGCTAGTCTATTGCTTGCATTCGGTGCTAAAGTCGATCACTCTGACAGAAATGGCAGAACTGCCTTAATGTATGCTGTTGGCAAGGACCATCTTGATATGGTTAAACTCTTGATGGAAAACAATACCGATGCTCACATTTGTGACAATGACGACAAAACCGCATTGGACTATGCTAAGGATAGCGATCTACCTGATGATGAGGAAATTAAGTTGATTCAAGAGTATATGGACAGCCATCCAGCCAAGGCCAGAAAAGGTAAGACAGTCAAGAAGGAGAAGAAGGAGAAGGAAAAGAAAGAGAAGAAGGAGAAGACCAAAAAAGTTAAGAAAGAGTCCAAGCCAAAGAAAGAAAGAGAGGCCTCTCCACTAAAAGAGGATTCTCCACCAGTGGAATCGAAGAAATCTGTGCCACCACCATCGCCAGAGAAGAAAGTTAAACGTAGGAAAGTGGTGGAGAGAATTGTTTCATTGAATGGACCAACCACTTCAAGGGACTCTGAATCTAGATCGTCATCGCCACAACTTACTGAGGAAGAGTTGAAGGCTAAGAAGGAGAAGGATGAAGCTGCACGTGAAGCCAGAGAGAAGTTGGAATTGGAAAGACAGGAAAGAAAGCGGGCCAGGCAGCAACAAATTGCTAAGAGAATCGAACAGATGGAGCAACAGAGGAAGCAAGAGGAGAAACGTGAAAAGGAGAAAGAGATTGAACGGAAGAAGCAGGAGGAGGAAGCCGCTGAAAGAAAGCGTCATGAAATTGAGTCGAAGAAGCTGGCTTCGATTAGGGAGGAACAAAGAGCTTGGCGGAAACTTGTTCGCAGTTTTTACCCATACGGTGTGCAACGGAGTCAATTCGAACATTTACCTACAGAGACTGAAATCAAGGGTTTCTTGCCGGTGTACATATTCGAATTTGGTGGTCAAAAGTATGTTGCAGACATCCAACTGAGCCTAATCCTGGGAGTGGAAAATATTTATGAGAAGTATCCTGAAATTGGAGGCCGTGGTGCCTCAACCGAGGAGAAACGGATTATTTGGAACATCCTGTGGCCGATGATTGGATCTTTCATCGACAAGTCTGCTGAGAGCGACGTTGACAATCTCTGGGGGTTGTATGAGAAAGAAGGTAGTAACTTTGAGAAACTGCTACTTGGTTTGATCAAACAGAAGGACCTGTTGGAAGTTTTACAAAAGGATAAAGACCTTGCTACCGTCAACAAGCTTATCGAAAGCTCGTTCTGCCCCGTCTCGACATCAGTCCCTGTTACTACTACTGCTACTACATCGCCACTGGCTAAGTCAAAACCAATCACCAAAAAGCTCACTTCGAACAACACGAATGTGGCACCACTCGGCTTCAAACGCAAGTTGCAATTGGCTTCCAACATGTTGGGTAAAAACATGTGGTGATAAATGTATAATACCTTGATATCTTAATCTATCTGTACCATATATGAAACTTACCTAGTGTCTGCCATTTTTATATCGTGCACGAAAATTTTTCCCAGCCTATACCAGATCCTGGCTGTGGAAAAAGATTCGAGCCGCAAACAACTCACTTGGAGAAGAACCTGTTTTGAAGGTTTTAAACAGCGGTAAACGCAAATGAACGTTGCGCCCTATAAGAACACGCAGGATTCTGCGCAGTTCCAGGGATTCTATCCGGGCAACTATGGTGGAGACAACTCTGAAGGGTATTTTGGCCAGCAACAGCAGCAGCAACATCCCGACGGTATTGTCCCCGACAAATTGTTGGCACAGACGTTGTATGGCCAGACGGGTCAACAACAAGAGACAAATGCACCTGGAGATGCACAGCATAACCAATTGCAGGCGCTTCGCCAACAGCTCCAACAGATTCCGGGACTTCCAGGTCAAATACCTCAGCAAATGGGTCAACAACAGATTCCATTTGGAGGTCAACAACAACAGCAGCAGCTCAATTATGGGCAACAAATTCCACAACAACAGCAGCAACAGCAGCAACAGCAACAACAACCATTGCACCTGAGTATTCAAGTGGACTCAACTACTGCAAACTCCCCTCATTGGCAGACTCAGATTCAACTAGCTCAAGTGTCTAGACAGTCCAATCTGCCACATTTTTATGCTAGAAATGCAGCTTCTACGTCTCGTCATCAGGCTCTGGGTAACGGCGGTACGTCTAATGTTGGTACAACACTCGTGCAAGTCACTAAATCGGTTCTCTCGAGTATTCCCGATGAACTTAAAACTACTGAAGTGACCAACGATGAAATGAGTAGACGTCCAGTCTTCCAGAAAAATGAGATCGATGAAGAAGAAGAAGATCAGCGTATCCGAATCAAAGACAACGACTCTCAATTGTGGACTGGGCTGGATCTCAGCGGCCAGCAGTTGAAGTCTCTCTCTCTCAAACTGTTTAATTATCAGTTCTTACGGAAACTCTATCTGAACGGCAATGCATTGACCAAAATTCCTCCAAGCATTTCCAAGTTGAAGTCACTAAGAATTTTGGATCTATCATCTAACAATCTTACCGAGTTACCTTCCGAGATGGGAATGTTGTTCAACTTGAAGTATCTTTATCTGTTTGATAACGATCTTAAGGACATTCCTTGGTCTTTTGGTAATTTGGAATCGCTTGAATTTCTGGGTATCGAGGGTAATCCTGGCATTGATTCGTCCATTGTCACTACTATAGGTAAAAAAGGTACTAGAGGATTGATTATTCATTTGCGTGATGATGCACCTCTTTTGACTCCACCTGATCCAAGACTTTGGATCCCAGTCGATGAATATGGTGAACCTGACTACTCTGCCGCTAAACCAGCCAACGATGTTGACTTGAGTGCTAAGGATGAGAAATGTTTCACATTGATGTCTTACAACACATTGTGTCAACATTACGCTAACCCTAAGATCTTCAAGTATACACCATCTTGGGCGTTGATGTGGGAATATCGTCGTAAGAAGATTACTGAGGAGATTCTTAATTATAAACCACAGGTTATCTGTCTTCAAGAAGTGGAGACTCAAACTTATCAAGAGTATTGGTTGCCATTACTTGAAAAGAGAGGGTATAAAGGTGTTTTCTTCAGTAAGGGACGTGCCAAGACAATGAGTCAAAAGAATGCTAAGAAAGTTGATGGATGTGCTACATTCTATCTATCATCGGTGTTCCAACTTGTTGGTAAAAGACAAGTGGATTATAGTGGATTGGTTATGACTCAGGATAAGTTCAAGAAGACTGAAGATTTGTTCAATCGTATGGCGAATAAGGATAACGTTGCTCTAGTGCTTATCTTACAACATATTGCCAGTGGAACCAAGACTTGTGTGACAACCACTCACTTGCACTGGGATCCAGAGTATAACGATGTTAAGACCATGCAGATCGCCGTGTTATTGGATGAATTACAATCTGTGATCCGTAAATATACCGGATCTAAAGATGATTACAATAAGATGCCATTGGTTATCTGTGGTGATTTAAACTCTACACGTGATTCGGCCGTTTACCAATTGATGGCTCAAGGTGTCTGCAAAGATCACTTTGATATGCGTAACCGTGATTATGGTCATTATACATCAGAAGGTTTCACCCACCCATTCCATCTAAGTTCCTCTTACAACTGTGTCGGAGAGTTACCATTCACTAACTTCACACCTACATTTACTGAAGTTATTGATTACATTTGGTATTCTACACAGCCATTAAGTGTTCGTGGACTCTTGGGACCTGAAGATCAGAAGTATGCTGAAAAGTTGATTGGTTTCCCAGCACCTGAGGCACCATCTGATCATATTCCACTGATTGCCAAGTTTGAAATCTCTAAGCATTCACCTACAGAGGGTTCGCGTAAGGTTCAACCAGACTTCGGAAGCGGTAGTACTCATTCCAGAAAGACTTGAGTCTATCGTGTCATCTTTACTTATAGTTAATCCAAGTTTATTTGAAAAAAAAGAAATAAAAAAAATAGTAATAATCCTTGATGCATGTATCCTTACTTATACATTCTTAATCCCGACTCGAAAGTCCATCCCACACCCCCCTCCCACGAACGGCTCTTTTGTTTCTCCCTCACCCCCTGTTTTTCTACCCTCTTGTTTAGCCCACCGGTTCCTCTATTTGTATGTTTTTTTGTTGTTTCTCCGACATTAATGCAAAGTTTATCCTTTTTTTTCTTCTTCTATGAGGTCGGCCTTTTCTCTAATTGGCTCTAAAATTCCGCTCCCAGATTTCTAACTCCGCGTTCCCCCCCAACTTGTTTTCACCTTTTTTAATCAAGCTGCTTTAATCCGGCTGGTTTATGCTGGTTGACTTTGAGGTATAGAATGAAGTATAACGTGTTACGAAAACTTGATTGGCAACGCATGTTCAGCACTTCTAACTATACGACGCAACAACAGAAGAGCTCGGGTACTCCTACACCCCCTCCACCCGAGCAGCCAACTACCTTTAAAGAAAGCGATGATTCAATCTCTAAAGACCGCCGAATTTTGAAGTTGAACCCTGTGATAAGGCCAAAGAACACCTTTGTTATATCGTCATACAACATCCTCTGTAGGCATTACCTATGGAAGGGCAAGGGAGTCTATGATTACTTACCGGAAGCATACTTAAGTTGGCCAAATAGATTGCAACTTTTGAACCGGAATTTCAGTGACTTAGCCAAGTACTGTGATTTGATGTGCTTCCAAGAGATGGAGTTCAAGATGTACAGAGACGTTTGGAAGCAATTCTTGGCCGATAAATCGTATGGATCGATCTTTGAAAGAAAGTTACGTCCCGGTTATTGGAGTCAAAATTTAAACATGATGGACGGGGTTTCGATCTTTTACAACAAAAAGACATTCAAGTTGTTGAACTATGAGCGCATAGAATACACCGATGTATTCAAGAATCCTGTCTTCTTCGAACAGACTCACGATGTTGAATCCAGATTGGTTTCTCGTAACAACGTTGCACTTTTAGCAGTTCTCGAGCATATTCCAACTAAAGAATTGATCTTTTTAACAAACACTCACCTCTATTGGTCTCCAAGACATGAAGATGTTAAACTGTTGCAAATCTATGAATTGACAAGGTTGATGTGGAAATCCATTCGTCGTTTCTACAATTGTTCTGACGCAGAGATCAGAAAGAAACTTGATAGTCCAGACGGATTGAACATCATCTTAGCAGGTGACTTGAATTCAAGACCAGGTTCGATGGTGTATCGTTACTTGACGGAAGGTGGTATTGATATCTCTCAAGAGCCACAAATGGAACGTTGGGACTATGGAGAGACCATCGATAACACTAAATTGGAAGATCCATTGGGAGTATTCAGTTCTCCATACCAGGACCTTTACAATAAAGGTCTCTTCCACCGTACCGCTTACATCAACAAGTTCAAGAAGATCATAGACTATACATTCTTGAATGAGCATTCAAAAAGGTTACGTCCTACTAAAGTCCTTGATGAATTGGATGAGAGTAAAGTTGCAGGCTACATTGGTTTCCCTAATGCTGACTATCCAAGTGATCATTTGCCAATTGTTACGCAAGTCGAAATTTTACCACCAACATCGGCAAAGTTGTAGAGCTTTGCTTGGCCTTTATGTATATACCCGCTAATATAGACATTCGTAATAATTCGTTCGCTCCTCCTCAATCCTCAATTTTTTCCACCTGATAGGCCTTTAAATGGAAGTCCCTAGTAGATTCGAATTTCTCCTCTCAAATAGTAACTAGCTTCTGTCTATGAGTTTATGATTAGAGCAGTTGCGATGACCACTTCAAAGAGCAAATACTTTCGTAGTAATGTGGGACGTCGTACGCGATCGGCTGTGAAGAAAGAGGAAGATGACCCGGATTATTATGAGAGTTTCCAGACAGATGTGGCTAAAGTTGATGGTCATGCGCATATAGAGGTGAAGATAGAGCCAGAAGATGGGGAGGCATTAGACGATCAGCCCAAGAAGAAGAAGAAAGTCACCAGGAAGAAGGCAACGAAGAAGAAGACAGCAAAGTCAGCCACGTCAGTTGCACCTGAAGATGATGATCGCATTCCTAGCGAGCCGCCTGCCAACTTCTGGCCCATGTATAATATGATGAAGCAGATGCGTGCGAAGATCACGACACCCGTTGATCTGATGGGATGTGCACACATTAGTACACGGATCTCAGGATTAACCGAAGGTAAAGTGTGGAGATTCCAAGTTTTGATTACTCTGATGCTGTCTTCACAGACTAAAGATGAAGTGAACTATGCGGCTATGAAGGGACTGCAAGAGTACTTTTTAGGCCAAGGTTATGAAAATGGGCTATGTCTCCAAGCTATTCTGGATGTGGATCAGAATAAACTGGATGAGTTGATTTATAAAGTCGGCTTCCATCACCGTAAGGCCATGTACATCAAGAAGACTGCCCTTATAGTGAGAGATCAGCACGACGGAGATGTGCCAAAAACTATCGAGGAAGTGACAGCATTTCCTGGAGTGGGACCAAAGATGGGTTATTTACTACTGCAGATCTGTTATAACATATCTACAGGTATTGGTGTCGATACACATATGGCTAGAATGGCTGGATGGTATCATTGGGTTCCTAATCCTAAAGGTGGTAAACCTGAACCTGAATGGGTCAGAAAGTGTTTTGAGAAGATGCTGTCTAACCATAGAGAGGAATGGAACGTCATCAACCCTACAATGGTTGGATTTGGACAGGTTATTTGTACACCTACAAACCCTAGATGCGATATCTGTACCATTGCCAAGACAGGATTGTGTCCTGCCGTTGATAAGCGACTACTGAGAAGAGTCGAAGTTGAACACGAGAGAGGTATCCAACCTCAGCAGAAGAAGACTCGTGGCGATATCTCAAGACTTTTGGCAGATGAGGAGAAGGAAAACCTATGAAACCCATTCCAATTCATTCGTATCTATACCCCCTATTTATTTATTTATCTATTTAAGAACTATCCGGTTTGGTATCGACTTCACTAGAAACACTGAGCACTTGATCACTTGCAATCAATGGCAAATGGTAACTGAAAGATCCACGTGCTATCAGCTTGAATGGATGATTAAACAGTTTGCTCCATTGCTCAGAAGTAAGTGGTGTACCCTTATATTTGAAATCAGCTCCTGGATGTTTGATTTTAATCTGGCCACTGACAGTCTGTACTGCGGTTTCATCTTTATGGTTTAACCTGTGCCATATATTCGATGGTTTCCACACATTAGCGTCACTGCTGGTTTTCAAGTTATAAAGACCGCTGAATGTCAAAGGTGTGACGAACGAGGTGGAATTTCCTAACAGGATAGACAAATCGTTACCTTCATCCATAAAGCTCAATAAACCAGCATTCGTTTGCATCACTACATCCAAATTCATGTTCCATATGTTGATGTCCTGGATGTTTATATTCTTACCCTCGGCTGTGACTTCAAAAAACAACAAATCTTCAGTGATCAATATGTTATCCAAAGAGGTGACATTGAAATCTGTGATACTGTTATTGAAATTCTTCAACACTATCAAACGCAATAGAATCAATGCAGTACAACCAATGAAAATGATACCAAAGAAACTTGCAAAGAACTTGTACAGCATGTTCTGTCTCGAATATGCACCTTTATAATCATGTGGAGAGTTGTAATAGTACCGTGGATCCATCTCATCGTGGGCACCGTTATTATTTTTGAATGTACCATACGTCTGTCTCTCTTCTTCACTACTATATCCATAGTAGTGTTGTTTGGGTGCAGATGCAATCGTATTACCATCTGCATCTGGTTCTGAATCCTCTTCAAGGTTGAACTCACTGAGAGGCAGAAGGAGATGATGCTTTGGTTGTTCATGGCACAATGTTGTAGAAGTTGTGGACTCTTCGGCAATGGATCGTTGGCCTGCGCCATTAGAAGAACCATTGTTAGCGTTACTGAAGAGCCTCTGTGAGACTTGACGGACTTTGGATATCACCTGTGGTCTCAAGGATGATGATTGATGAGCAGTTGTTGGAGACAAAACAGAACTATCATCCATGTAAAGTTTTCGATGAACAGGCGAGGCTCGATCTGCGGTATTGATAGATTGGTTGTCGAACTCAGAGTCTGCAAACCTTGAAGTCCGGCGCTCTCTTCTGATTGCCAATGCGGTTGGATCTGGCTGCGTAGGAATACGGATTGAACTGCCATCGTGATATATAAACGACTCACCATCTGAAGTTTTGCGAACTTTCCTGATCAACGGAACCTGATACTGTGAAGACTGGAATATGGAAGTGTTGTCGTCGACAGGAACACTGTAGATGGAACCCGGTTCAGTAGTATGTCTCTGATGGTGCATGAAACTTGCATTGGAAGCCAGAGCTGGCCCTCCAGATAATAGATGATTTCCCTCATCGACTGGGAATTGTGATGATATGCCTTGTGTTGTATCTATATGTAGTGGTGGAGGTAACTGCGACGTTCCAGGTTGTGGTTGAATAGTTTGTCTCAAGGCCAGTCCGCTTTTAGTCGGTGCCTGTGGGGTCGTTTGAGATTCGTCGTACACAATAGTATCCGCGTTGCTTATATCTGTGTCATGGGCTGTGATATCACCCGTTGTATCCATCGCTTCTTGTGCTTCCGGTACACTCTCAAACAAATCTGATGTCTTCTGCTTGGAGCCGTCATCTGGGATCATTTCACTCTTTAGGTTTGCGTTTTTAATAGTTGTAGTACCTGTCTGTTCGGCTCCAGTACCACCAACAAAAGTCAATGATGGGAACCTCCCAGCTGCACGGATAGGAGACTCAGATCTGTCCCGCGGTGCAGGTTTTGTCATCTTTCAACAGTAAGAGATGAGTGAGCCTTAGGGAGGATGAAATTTATTTTGTGGATTTTCAGATGGAACTAAAAATAAACATGGTTCCCAATCGGGATAATTGGGAGATGAGAAGGATTTCAGATCTCGGGATTGTATAATTAGATGTATGAATGAAAGAATGGGTAATATATGGAAATGAGCACGGGGATCACTTAAGGGACATCAGTTCGAGATCGTCGGAAGTGCTCTGGATGAGTTTGTAACCAGGTGCGATATGCTGAGGGTATTGAGTAGGGTTGGGTGAGAGCACAGGAGAGTTGGTGACGGAAACCAGCCGTCTTTTAGAGCCAATACGGGAATCTGCATCATCAGAACCACCGTATGTCGATGCATCACTATCCGCAGTAGAATTCTTCCGTTTCCTACCAGCTGGTTGGGGATCAGGATTGGCCAGATTCGTGAGAGTAGTAGGCTCCTGTGTCGTGCTTCCATTGACGGAAGATGTGGCCGTCAAAGTAGGAGAAGTGGGTCTGTGCTTATTCCAAGCTTCGTTTACCTTGCTAATCACTTCAAACCTACGCAAATTATCGTGTTGTAATGAAGTGGGGTCGTTCTGTGCTGCTAGTACAGACGTAGCTAACCGTTTGCTTGAAAGAATTTCGTCTTCGTCTTTCAAAACAGCAGTAATGATAGATTCATGTTCCAGTTCTTGGTCCAGAGGGTACAATTCCAGTTGCAGTTCATCTGCAATGCGTCGAAAAGCGCGCACTTTCGGAGCGTTGCTGCGACGGGAGCTGGATTTCTTGAAGAATATCGAAGCTGAAGAGGAGGACGCACTTGATTGTGCTGCTGCAGTATTGCCGGACCGAGCCGGGTTATTAGTGGAAGGTGGATTTGCGTTTCCAGGTGAACTAGTAATTCCCGGTGAATCTGGATTCGAATACAACGAGTGGAGATGTGATTTGGTGGAAGTATTGCTGGCCACGCTCATTGTATCAGTGTCTGCAGGCCGGAATGGTAACCTGGTCACAGGTTTGATGATCCGTCTGCGTCGGATCACAGTTTCTTCATCTCCAGAAGAACTATCAGAGCCGTCGGATGACACGACTGCATCACTCTCGTCAAGGGTTGTTCTTGATATACGAAGTGCCGATGCTGAGTACGACTTGGAGAAACTATTTCTTGGCGAATCAAAGAAATTGCGAGGATTACCTGCTTGGACTGGGGTCTTGGTTACAGACTGCATGCTGTTGATACTGCTCGTGCTGTTCCGATGAACATGGCGTCTTGCTATCGCTGAGTTACCTGTTGGTGTTGGTGTCGGTGTTGTTGTAGTCGTGTTCGTTAAGGGAGATAATGTGAGTACACTTCCTGTCCCAGCTGATATCGTGGCTGGTAGCATCATGTTTGAAGCGGGTCCAAGGTGTGCATAGTCTATAGAAGTTAGTGAGGGTGAGCGAGAGATTGCGGATCTACCTGGAGCTGTAGTCGTGGTAGCGGTAGCCGTTGTTGTAGCAAGTGGTAGCTGTCTTATCGAGGACATGCTTGTAGAGTGACGTGAGAAAGTGGGAGGCATGGCATTGCTTGGCGCTCTTGAGTCTGACACAGGTTCGTTGAGGACACTTCGAAGGTCATCAGTGAGCACCTGGCCAGAATTAGGAGACGGTGCGACGCTAGGAGAAGCGGTGACACTTGAATTCGGCGTAAGTCGCTTATCTCCAGGATCGCCACGAGGAGAATACATATGTTATGGGGCGCCGGTTGAAAAAAATGAGCTGCAGCCGCACTTCAATATGAGTGTAAAAAAAAAGGATCCAAAAACGCAGGGAGGTCTTTTTTGTGTAGTGCGGGGTTAAAAGTGGGGAACTTTTCAATTATAGTTATTAACAACACTTTTTTCGCACCAAGCATCACTATGTTTCTTTCCAAAGGGTATGCGGCTTCAGTGTTTGGATCCAGTATTCGCAGTATGAGCACAATTCGGGCCAGAGCTATCGTGTATCACGGGTACGGTGAACCTAATGAGGTGATCAAGACCCATTCGTATGAGTTACCGGGTCCTGACAGTCTGAATGAGGACGAGATTCTTCTTCAAACGTTGGCATGTCCATTGAATCCATCCGATATCAACCAGATCCAAGGTGTGTACCCATCGAGACCTAAGATCAGCATCGATTTCGTTCCAGAGTTGAAAGAGCCGGCTGCCGTTGCCGGTAATGAAGGTGTTTTCAAAGTGCTTGGGACCGGATCTGCCGTCAAGTCTGTCAAACCTGGTGACTGGTGCATCCCATCTAAAGTCAACTATGGTACATGGAGATCGCACTCTGTGACTAAAGAGTCTGAGATTATGAGTATTCCAAAAACGATCCCACTGAAGCAGGCCGCTACGATGGCCGTGAACACTTCAAGTGCCTACCTGATGCTATCACAATTCATTGATTTGAAACCCGGTGATTGGTTTATCCAAAATGGTGGCAACTCTCAGGTTGGACGTTGTGCGATTCAGATCGCCAAATCTAAAGGTATCAATTCGATCTCCATTGTTAGAGATAGACCAGATATTGACTCGTTGAAGGAAGAACTCACTGCCCTCGGTGCCACCCATGTGATCACCGAGTCCGACAACGCTTCTAAAGAGTTTGGTAAGACCATCAAAGGTTGGCTAAATGGTAAGACCATCCAGTTGGGATTGAACTGTATTGGAGGATCTAGTGTGGCAGGATTATCCCGTAAACTTGGCAAGAATGCTAAGCTGGTCACTTACGGTGGTATGTCTATGAAACCGGTCACCATTCCAACCTCGCTATTTATCTTCAAGAATTTGGCATGTGTTGGATTCTGGATCACAGAGATGACCAAACAAGACCCTGAACTACGTACAAATGTCATCAATGAGGTGATCAAGTTGATCCAGAGTGATAAGTTGGCAGACATCCATTGTACATTGAACGAGGTTTCCAATGAGCAAATCACGGACGAAAAGTTTGTGGAACTGTTCAAAAAAGCCTTGCAGGACTCGAAGAAGAACGGCAAGCAGATCATGGTGTTCAATGAGCAGAACTTGGCTTGATTAAATTAACCGTAAATGATGAAAAATACATGATAAAACTATATAAAACTCTATATGAAAATCCCTATGAAACTATCAAGTCCCTAAGTGAAACCCCACTTAAAATCTCTAAGTTCAAAATAGATAAGTTTGTGAAAAATATATTTCTCTCAGCTAAATACACCTTGAAAAGAATGACAAGCCACGCAAAGGCACTTATTGCGTACCGTAATATACTTCGTGCTATCAACACTGCGTTCAAAGGTGATGTCAGAACGGTCATGGCTGCGAAGCAGAAGTTGCGGCAAGAGGTTACTGCTGACAAATCCAAAGAACATCCTGAGTTCACCACCGATCAGAGAATCGATCTGATGAATGAAGTTGCCAAGTTCTTGAAACGGAACATCGTTCAAGGAGTGAAGACTGACTCTGACAGATATGAGTTGAGAATCCATAAGGACACTGAGTTGGGAGATAACGATGACCTTAAGAAAAAGAAGCAGACTCTTACCGCAGGTGCTGTCAACGGGGGTGGATGCTGTGGCCAAGGAACCGTTCCACTGAAGCAGAAGCAGTAGTGAACGCTATGTTGCCGTTTTTGCAGCCTGTACATATTCTTTCAAGCCATATATATATACATATATACATATACATACAAACATAAATACATGATAAAACATTACTCATGTGCTCCTGCAGCTGCAGTGGTGCGAGCAGCAGTAGTCACACTAGCGGTGCCACCTTTACGATGATGCACCCTGCTAACTTCTCTATACCATCCTGCTCCAATATCTTCACCGCGCGTACCGGGCTCTCTATCGATATATCCAGGGATCTGACAATCATTCAGCCAGTAATGGTTCGACAGTCCGGCAGCATCCATACGGTTACGTGGATCGGCAATAAGCATTCCTGAAAGGAAATCCGCAATTTCATGTGAATCTTGCTCACTAAACTTGTACTTCTCCAACAGAACACTTTCGAGAGGCCATGGTTTAAGATTCTTGATCTGACGCAACGTCTTACCATCAGATCGGAAGTATCGACGTCCATAATAACTTTGTTCGATTAGTTTCTTTGGTATTGGGCCAATCAGTTCAATGATTTGTGCGAGGTGGTCATCATTCTTGCTGAAATTTGGACCTTCTGTTGGTTCAAATAGATAGTCGCCAGTAAGCAATTCAAAAATCAAACTTCCAGCTGACCATATATCCGATGAACACCCCCATTCGGCACCAAGTATAACTTCAGGTGCTCTGTATTGTCTGGTCTGGATATCATTTGTAAAATGCTTCCAGACCCAGCATGCATTACCCAAGTCTGCAATCTTGACTTTTATTATATCGTCATCTTGAATCTCATCTGCCTTTGGTGGTTCGGCACCGAAAATGTCTCTGTCAGATTGGTTGCGTTTGCTCATTAACGATTGCAAATCTTGGTATGATAACGATGATGCCCCTCTATCAGAAGATGATGCAGTTGATAGATTGGACATTATAGAGTTGGCTCTATGCAAAAACTGTGATGGGCTTCTTTGTGCCATTTGAGGACTTTGAAATATAGCTGAATTTCTCTGTGATGCCAGATTACTGGCAGAGGCCGCACTAGTTGGGTATGCAGCACTGCCAAAGAGAGATCCGGATCTCGATCTTAATGGTGATGGCAATGGCTGTGACCCAGTGATTATACTTGGACGACGTGACTTCCTGCTTCTGTGAGGGATTTCGAGTTCATTAGGACTGGCGGTATTGCTGCGCAACTGACTCGACAGTTCCCTCAACATCCGTTTTTCACGCTCGGATTCTTCCACATACTGGACAAGTCTTTCCACATCATCAATTTCAAGCATCACATTCTCTGGTTTAATGTCTGTATGAATAATTCCACACTCTCTATGAAGGAAATCAAGAGCCAATAAAAGTTGTTTGGCGATCTGTTTCACAAACCGAACGGGCATACCTTTATGTTTGTACCTCCTAATCAGGCTTAACATGTTTTCACCAAGAACTTCAAACACCATACAGATATGGATTCCATTTGGACCCTTCTGGTCAAAATAATCCAACAGTTTCACTAGATGTGCGTGTCCCGGATGATCTGGATCTGTGTGGTTCAATTTAGAAAGAAGTTTGATCTCGTCGATAGCAGTGTCTCTGTAGTTCTTGGCACTGCGAACGATCTTGAGAGCAACATGTTTGTCTCTCTCTGTATCTCTTGCCAACCACACAGTAGAAAAATGACCCCATCCAAGCTTTCTCACGAGTATGTATCGACCATTCTTATAGCTTTCGCCAACAGTAGCGGGATGGTACCCACCAGGAACATAATCCTCTTCACTCTCCTCGTAACGCTTATCAATATTTTCCTCCTCCTCAACAATACCATCATCCTCGTCCCTATGTTCTTCATCTGACTCCGTTGACTTGTGTTCTTCTTCAGCCACTAATTCGGTATTAAACTTGTCTGGATGAGAAATTGAAATGGCAGCGGTAGCAGTGGTAGGCTTACTCTTGGCTGCAACTTCTTCCGCAGTCCCCTCGTATGTTGGCATCAGGAAGGCACCTGGTGGTTGAATTGGTATACCTAAGGTCAATTTACCAGTCTTCTGCGCCTTGGGAGACTGGGCAGATGAGTTCATCGAATTCATTTGAACTTTGGATCTTTTTTTAGATTCAGAGATGTGTAATTCACTAACAGATCGTTTAATCTCTTCACTCATTGTACGTCCGGTACCAGTGGATAGATCCTGAGGTCTTGAAATCACAGTTGAATCTCTCGATGGAGACTTCAATGTACTCTTCGACGAATCTCCAGACAGAGAAATCATCTCGGTCGATTGAAGCTTCTCGTTCATCTCTCTGGCAATTTCTCTATCCTGCTCTGAATCAAACTGATTGGGTGCAACAAATCCTTTAGGTTGTGGAGCCTGTTGGAAGGCCAAAGACAACTTCGATGTTGCAGGAACATTCTTGTTCACTGGAACCTTCTTATGATTATCAGTAATATGTAAATTGGAACCTTCATGCGCTTTTGACTCATCTGTTTTTGGGGGGTTCTGTTCCTCGTGCTGTTGATTCTTATTTCGTTGATCGCTCATAATTCTCTGTATACTGTCTTTCCTGATCTAATTGTACTGTATGTACACACTATGACTTGGTACAACAGAAAGCAATACAGTTCCTAAACTAATTGCTTGGGAAATCTCAAAAGAAGCAGTGATGTCAAAAGGATCAAATTCCACATTATGCAATGGCCCCGCTATATTTATTTTTTAGGCTTGTGGATTCAGGACCCCGCCCGCCCCGAAATTTTTCAGCGGAACTTCACGGGAATTCGTACAGAATGAGGAAATTTACAGAGATGAGCATAGAATATAAATTCAAGATTAGATTATACGAGTTCGAAGTTCGAGTTTAAGCCTTCTCTTCCTTCTTTTCTTCCTTCTTGTCTTCCTTCTTGTCCTGGTTCTTGGCCTGGTTCTGGGAAGCCAGCTTCTCGGCCATCTTTGCCTGAGCCTTTGCGGTCTTCTTAGCCTCGAGTTTTTCCTTCAACTCCTGTTGCTTGGCATTGTATCTACCCTTGATCAAGTTACCCTTGGAAGCCAATTCCTCGTACTTGGCAACGTATTTAGCCTTGGTGGCATCGTAACCGTCATCGTACAACCAGTCCTCGGCCTTCAACAACAATGCGTTAAGCTCCTCCTTCTCAGAGTCAGATGCAAAGTCAGCATACTCCTCCTCAAGTTTACCTCTCAAAGAGTAGATGTATTCTTCCAAAGCGTTCTTCTTGTCTTGAGTCTCTGCAACAAGCTTGTCGTCGGCAACCATCTTTCCCTCTTTCTCAAGAGCTTCGGAAAGAACATCGGCTGGGAGAGCATGACCAGAGTAGGTGATCTCCAGATCCTTGACTTTCTCAAGCTTCTTGACAATCTTGTACTCTGGCTCATCGTCCTTCATCTCAACATCACCTTCCTCCTTGTCAGCCTCGCCTTCCTTAGCATCTTCTTCTGGCTTGGCCTCCTCCTCAGCCTTTGGCTCGACGAGTTCCTTAACCTCCTTCTCTTGAACAATGTAGGCACTTTGAACAGTGTAGAATCCAGATGGGTCTTGTCTAACTCTGACCTTACAGGTAGCGCTCTCATCACCTTCTGGAACGGTAACACCAGAGATCTTCCAGGTGGCAATCTGCTCGGTAGTTCCCTCTGGGAGCTCTTCAGGGTGAGTGTATTTAGCAACGATTTCAAAGTCACTAGTTCTGTAAAGAGTAATAATCTTGGTGGATGGGTACTCGGCGTACTTAGGGAACACTTCCAAGTGGTCAGCATCCTCAGAGTCCTGGTTCCACCAGTAAGTAACGGAATATGCGTTCTTATCTTCAAACTTGAATGGTCTGACTCTCAAAGTTGGGGAATGGATGGCACAAATGAATGCAGCACCCTTAGCAACAGCCTCATCTTGGTTCAAAGTGAAAGAGAGTTGCTTTCCGTAAATTTCAGAGATCTTAGTCTTGATAGATGGAACTCTGGTACAGCCTCCAATCATCTCAATAGAATCGACATCATCGGTGGTAAGACCAGCGATCTTAAGTGATTCCTCAATTGGGACATGAATTCTGTCCAAAAGAGGCTTGATAAGTTCTTCCAATTCATCTCTAGTGAGGGAAGACTTAACGTCGATATCGTTCATCAAACACTCAACACCGATTGGAGCAGAGGTGTTAGCAGAAAGAATCTTCTTAGCCTTCTCGGCAGTGGCCATAACTCTGGCATAAGCCTTAGCATTGGTTCTAATGTCAATCTTGTACTTCTCCTTGAATTCATCGGCAAGGTGTTCGGTGATAGCTCTGTCAATAGAACGTCCACCAAAGTGCTTGTCGTAAGCAGTACCGAGAATCTTCAATTCACCCTTCTTGAAGGCAGCAACGCTGACAGTGAAAGTAGAGTGACCAATGTCAACAAGGGAGACGATCTTTGGCTTATCTTCTGGGAGATCGTTCTTGAAGACACCATAACCGACAGCAGCGGCAGTAACCTCGTTAACAATTCTAACAGGGTTAAGGCCAGCAATGAGACAAGCATCAGCAGCACCACGTCTCTGCTCTTCAGTGTACCAAACAGGAACAGTAAGACAGATGTCACTGATGTGACCTTTAGTCTCCTTCTCGGTAGCATCTCTCAATTTGTTCAAGTACATGGCAACCAATTCGACAGAGCTAAATTCTTTGGTCTCTCCTTGGAAGTTAACCTTGGCACCGGCATAACCTTCCTTGTCGATAAGGTTGTAAGTAGCATACTTCTTCTCTTCATCGAAATCCTTAGTGTTGGCTGGCAAGCCAAGAACTCTCTTCAAGTTGCTCACAGTATTCTTCAAGTTAGAAGTCTTTTGGTTCTCACCAGACTCTCCAATGGCTCTGTTACGCTCACTGAATCCAACGACCGATGGAGTGGATCTGTTCGAAACTTCGTTCACAACAACATCGATACCTCTGTTCTGTGCAACGGCAACAACAGTGCTGTTGTTACCGAGATCAACACCAAATGGAACTGAAACTGACATCTTTTGATAATAATTAGCTTGGGTTCTCAATTGTACAGCAAGAGGAAAAAATGGCACAGATTTTTCACTCCTATATTTCCCATTTCAAGAATTTTCTAGACCCATTTTTGATTAGTGCACGACCAAAGAGACATTCAGAAGTACACGGCTGTTCGGACGGTTTCGGATGGGGCCACTCAAAAAGTTGGACAAGCCCATTTTTCTTAGTCTTTTGACCATCTGTTCGTTTTTCCTCACTGAAAGATGTCGTTTGAAAGTGTTTTAAATGAATTGGAGGAGCAATTGGCAGGTCTTGACGTCTCTAGTGCGTCTAAGAAGGACGTTGAGTTGACTGATACGTTGCAGAACTTGGGAACGTTCCTTAGATCGAAAGAAAATAGAGAGTACAGTGGGTTATCTCACACTATGATCAGTGTTGCCGATAAGCTGTCAGTTATGACATTACATGAGAAATTGCAGGCTGCAAGAGCATTGACGAACTATATTTCTGAGGATGATAATAGGAAGTATTTTGCAGAAGAGTACGAGAACAGAGACGGTTTCTTTAATGAATTGTTCAAGATCCTTAGAGATAATGAAGCCGATCTGATGCTGAGAGGGTATGTGAGTGCATTCATGTTGAATTTCTCCATGGGCACAGATGATGGTCATCCAGAAGGTGCAAAATACTTGATCCGGTTGCAAGTGGATGGTGTTAATGCTGTGGCAGTGTTGTTATCGCTGCTAGCTACTGCCCCTGACAGGCTCACGCTGAATATAATGGGTATCTTGGAAGAGTTGATTGAAGAAGGTTCTGAGGAAGGGTTCCATATACCATTCAACAATGTCGAGTTGCAGAAGGTATTAGATTTCTATATGAGCCCTTCATGTACCGATCCGCAGGTTGTTCTAGCCACCTTTGAGAAATTGACTCGTCTTGAGAACTTGGAGATGAATAATGATCAGTCGTTCCTGTTCAAACTGATCGAGCTGCTTGCCACAGAAACAGATCCCACCAATGTTGCACTGCTCTTCCATTCTGTCATGAATCTCTCTTCTAATAAAACAATCAAAAACGACGAGATAGAGCAATATCTGTCGTTGTTTGCCTCGGCCACTGCATTGGTTCAAAAGGCACTTATTTATATCATCCTTGCCAATTATATTGACAGTGAGAAGCATAAGACCACATTGTCTGAAAATCCCGGCATCCAAGAGATATTTGCAAAGTTCTTCACTGAGTACTACCACAAGTTTGGTCAAGATGAACAGTACAAGCATCTGGAGTTACAATCGGTCATCTTTGCTAACAAGCTCATTAATTCATCTGCGATCTTGAATCTATTCAAGTCATCATACATGGACACATTCTTCACTGAACTCAGTGTCACTTTGGGAGAATTCCGCTTTCAGAAAGTCTTTAAATCTATCTTGGCACTTAACTTGAAGTTCCCACAGAGGTTGCTTCTGAGCTATCAAAACAATAAGCAGGTGCTTCCAGTGGAAGAGTATCAGTCGATTGATTTGTTTGCAGACAAATCGCAGTCCGATATAAGTATAGCAAGAGAACTTGATCGGATCCGGTTCTCTTTGATCAATTACATTGTGATCAGTGGTAATTATGCTGATAATCTTTCAGGGTTAGTGACTAAAACGTTTGCAGAAGACCATTTGTCGCAAGGACCAGGTCCAGTTCCATCTGAGTACCTGTTCGAGGAAACTAAGACTATTGGATTGGTACTTACCAAGGAGCCAGAAGTGATTGACTCTGACTGGTTTGCTCAATTCTTTGATGCGCTACAACTGGTTGTGAAACAGAATCCTACTTGGGCAATGCTTGTTAACAACTACAAGTTTATATCAGGGATGATTATGAAACGAGACAGTCCAAAAGCATCCGAGCTGGCTCTAAAGTATGATTTGTAATGGATGAATAACGATGATGATAAATTATATTGATATAAAATCATAGTAGCTTCTTTTCTGGCTTCGCACCTTTTAAGCGCACTTCAGCAAATGGCCCGAGCCAATGAAGTTCATAGTTGGATTGTTCACCTCTGATCCAAGTGGATAACACTTCATTATACAAAATGAAGTAGTAGATTCCGAGACCAGTGAAAATATGCCACCAGCCGTGACCTTCGGTTAAAATACCGAGAGGGAATCCCAAGACATCTCTTCTGAAGGATGAAATGGTAGGACAGAAGACATTGTCCATATTCCAAATGAAGAATCCAAATCCAAACAATGAGAAGGCCAATGCCAACAGTTTATACTCGAGATGTCTAATCTGATCAATATCTATAAGTTGATTGATCTTTCTCAGAGTTTTATAAATAACAGCAAAGTTAATGAATGCGTAGACGATCTGATGGAACACTGGGTTTCTCCAGATGAAGACATAGATGTAAGTGAAGAGAGCCGTTGCCAAGAAGGTCCCCAAGTGGCAATACTTTGCCATACCTTCGGGACAGTCTAGACCAAGCAGATAGCCTAATGGCATGACGGTAACATAGACCATAGGTAATTCATCCATCAATTGATACTCATATAGGAGACTCATATGGAACAGGAATGATCCAACACCAACCATAGCAAATCCAAAGCATATATACACGTATAGCCAACCATGGTTGTTTCTTATCACGGAATACAGATGGTGCAGAGCCAACATGACGAAGGCTATATTGGTCAATGAGTTGATAAGTTCTGCAATATATGGAGAAAACAGGTAGTTTTCCTCACACCAGTCTATAGTGGCCGTCACTGGACCCCAGTATGCAGGGTATGGGATGTCTGGGTAATCGAATCCGATAGCCATAGTGATAAGGTAGGGGAAGAGATTGGATCGGACAGAAGAAATTATATGGGGTACGGCGGGGAGGGGTTAGGGGGAGTAGATGGGGGGTAGGAAAGAGGTATGGAGGTGGTAGGTGGGGAAGGTAAGAGGTAAGGATCGGTAAGGTGTTTGTATCTGTCGGCATCTGTAGGTAGATGTGCATTGTTTAGAGTGTTACTGTTCGTCGTATGGATATCCAATGTGTGGATATATTCAATTGCCAGAGTCGGTCTGAGAACGTGGGCTGCAGTCCCCAGATCCACCAGATTTTTCATATTGGAAACCCGAAAGAGGCTGAGAGAGCGGTTGAGTTGGTGTGTTAGAGGTTGAGAGGTGGAGAGAATGTGAGGACACTATCTATCCTAGTACCCTGTATCTCTTCAATTATCAACCGGTCTCCTTCCCGTCACCATTAGTAGCCAGCCCTCTCTTCCCTCCCTCCATTGCTCGTCCTCAGATCTTTTTAAACTCGTGATCTGATACACGTGATCACCACTGAACCAAGCTTAATTTTTCCCCTTCCCCGAAGACCCAGAGGACCCCTGGCATACAATGGCGGGGTGTCTATATATTTTCCCACCTTCCCTCACCACCCATCACTTCTTCTTTATAAAAATGCTTAGACAGACCACCACAGCTGCTAGATTGGCAGGCCGTTTCTCCTTGTCAGCCTCTACTAAGGCCACTGGCTCGTTGGCTGCCACAAGACTCGGTGTGATGACCACAGGTGATGTCAAACGTCAGACACCTGTCTTCTTCAATGGTTTATCTGTTGCTAGAAATTATGCTACTGCAGGACCAACTCCTAGCGATGGAGTGGCAGATTTCCTCGGCAAGATTCAAAACAACCCTGAAATCATAAAGCACTTGAAAGATTTGAACGAATTGATGGTGTCTAAAGGACTCGTTCCACCTCCTGATCAGATGGTCGACGCAAATGGTAACATCAAGAAGCTCTCCATGAGCCAACAGATGCAGATATTTATGGACAAGGACGTCAGACAGTCTATTGGCGAGCTCGGTAAACTGTTGGTTAAGTCCGGTATTGAAATCAAGCCTGAAGATATGAAGGCTCTTGGACAGTTCATGCAGGCTGATGAAGTCAAGACGGATAAGGATGGTAACGGTAACTCCGGCAATGGCGAATCCAAGTGATAGTAATCTCTTTCTACTGTACATATAACATGAATAATCTATAACTATTGTAAGCATAACCATTATAACTATGACCATTGTAACTATGATTACTATGCCAATCCTGCCCACATTACCTCGGAGTCCCTGCCTAACTACCCCCCACCTTCCCTATTTATCCGCCCCATCCGGATGAAATTTTTCTCTCTGCTAAGATTCACCTCCTCTTCTAATGGGATCCGATCAGTTGCTTCAGCACCTGCTGAATACTCTTTCTGCAGACAACACTCTGAGAGATGGATCTGAGAAGTATCTCCGTGAACAACTGAACCAAAATCCGGGTTCTTTACTCGAACTTCTCGATCTCTGCACAGATTCAACCATCCCTATACAGATTCGATTGGTTGCGGCAACTCTGGTGAAGAATAAAATCAGATCGTCCTGGTTTATCAGTGGCAATGGTAACGGTTACTTGCAATCTGAAGTGATTCCAGACCAATGCAAGGGACAGATCAAACAAAAATTGATCCAATGCTTGTTAAACGTGTCGCCATTTGAAAACCAAGGAGTTTTCCAACAGTTACGGAACTGTATACAGGTCATACTTAGATTGGATTCTGGTTGGGATGAAGAACTTTATCACACTTCTCAGTCCCTTATAGATCCAAGCGATCTCAACAGGTTGTACGTGAGTCTTTCACTTGTCTATGAGGTCTCTAAAAAGCATTGTTTCGATGATGATAGAACTTTGATCAACTCTATAACCAACTCTTCATTCCCAACCTACGACCAAATTTTGGCAGCAAATGCGGGTCAATGTGGTCAGGACCGTAGAACTGCATCGTTGGTCAACCAGATTTTGAAAATTTACAAGTTCTGTACCTATTCCCAGCTGCCAACTTACTTCACCGAGGATTTGTCTAGATTGCAGAGATGGATGGACTATCAATTGCAAATTATCAAATTACCTCCTCAGCAAAACAACGAGATGCTCAAAAAATGCCAGAAATGGTCCTTTGCTAACCTTTATCGGTTGAAAAAACGGCATGCTAGCTCAAAAGGTGCCAACATCCCTCCTCAGGTTAAAGACACTATCCTTACCCAGTTTGTGCCTCATATTCTTACACAGTTCCTCTCATTGACCAATACAGAATTGCCAGGAATTTGCAACTTCTATTTGCTTTCCTTCATCACCGATTGCATCCTATCAGACCAGATCTATGCTGACTATATCAGGCCTAACATTAAACCTATCCTGCAACACGTTATAGTTCCTAGGCTCAGTACTAATCAGGAGAAATTGGAAACTTATGAAGACAACCCTGTCGAATACATTAGAAGATACTTGGATTCTTCTGCCATCTCGATTGATTATAAAAGTGCTGATGCTGCAGCTATTGGGTTCCTGTTTGTGCTGTGCAATTCGAAATTTAACGATGTCGCACAGGATCTCTTCTCGACCATTCAAGGCATATTTGATGATAAATCAAATCCACAACATTTTGAGGCAGGTCTTAGGATACTGGATAATTCCTGGGAACAGATGGTCACTGTGAACCCTGAAATGGATCAGGCATTTGCACTGTTTATCTTGCCTTGTCTTCAGGACTCTTCTCGTCCCTCTTTACAAGCTGTTGCGGGTGAAACCGTGGCCAATATTGATCACAAGTTTAAAGATATGGCACTTTTACAAGAAGTGGACTCTACCATCCAAAATTTGATATATGCTAATAATGACGATGTTGCCTTGCAATTGGAGAGTATTAATGCACTTGACACTCTCTGTAATATGCCGGCCGTTGCTGAAAAGACTTCTCAGAGTATTACTCAAATTGTCCAGATATTATTGCAGATGAATGGAGACTATGAGTTGGATATCATTCCTCAACTTTTGGATGATTTCGTCTTAAAGTTCTCGAAAGAGCTGGAACCATTCTCTATCCAGCTTGCTCAACAGTTGAACAACCAGTTCTTGGAAGGTGCGCATGAAATGTTGAACAATGAGGGAAGTAAGGACGATTTTGAGAAGGAGAGTCAACTTTCCCAGTTACTAAGTACATTATTGTCGATGGTTTTGTCAATGAACTCCAGAAAGGAAGTCACACAGAACCTTGTTGCCGTTTTCAAGCCAAGTTTGGACTTTGTGCTTGATAATGCAATGGCCGACTTCTTGCTTCCAACTATGGATCTACTGGAAACTACCAACTATGTTCTCAAGGATATGACCCCTGAGACTTGGACTATTTATAACACTGTTTTGGACTCTTTTGAGAACTATGGATATGAGTACTTTGATTCTTATGGTCCATACTTGCAAACAGTGGTCAATTATGGTTTCCGTGACGTTGATATAGAATCCAACCCTGGTATGCAGAGATTGCTCGGATTGCTTTTGAACTTTTATGAAAACTCTGTTGATGATGAAGAGATGACTCAGTTCGTGCTTGATCTACTCACGCAGATCGTCTTGAATTGTAACAATTTGGGGGCAATTGTACAACCACTGCTCAAACCTATCTTTGAGAGTTTGGGTTCTACAGATATGGATATTTGTCACAGTTATTTACGTCTCATATTATCTGTCTTTATGAAGCATCCTCAGCTTATTGGTGCATTGGTGAACAATGAGCCAACGAAGCTGACACAGTTTGTTAATTATTGGTTCAAACAATCCAAGGAGCAGATGACTACCGTGTTTGATATCAAATTGGAAATTTTGACCTTGATTTCACTTTTAGATTCAAACAGCCCAGGAATAGATCAGCAACAGCTACTGATCAAGCTGATCGAACTGTTGCAGGAGCTTCCGGGTGCTATAGATAAACGGGTTCAACTTCTCAAGTTGGAAAAAGAGGGTAAATTAGATACGTTTGATCTAGTCGAGGATACCGAGTACGATATCGATGAAAACGAGTATGCAGAATTGAATGTGGATACACCTCTGGACAATGTGAATATTCCTGAACAGTGTAGTCGTTTCTTCGCTACGCATAACAATCTGATTCCAGCTGAGCATCAGAACGCTGTTCAGGAACTTGTTAAGTAATTTAGAAGCGTTCCAATCATTATTTAGATAGACTATAAAGATGCGTGTACTAATATACAAAATTTATCATATCATTATTCCTCCTGTTGCCTGAGACGATCACGACTGGCTTTGAATAGTTCTTCTTGTTTCTTGAGCAATTCCTCTTCGCTGAGTCCACTACTACGGAACTTGTTACCAATCCGCTTCTCTTTAATCTTATTGTTGATCTTGAATTGTTCGATAAATTCTGACAAAGTCGCCACATAGTCAGCAAATCCTAACTCTTCCAGTGCATGCAACACGTGATCTGTAGACAACGTCTTCTTCAATTCTCTGTCAGCAATGTCGTTCGATTCCGTAGAAACAATCATAAGAAATTCGATACAGCATTCAATAAGTGCCTCGCGCGCATCCTTAGTGAAACTGTAATTCTCCGGCAATATTTCTCCAATTATCTTCTGCACCGTTGCCTTGGGCAACGACAGTTCTTCTTGTCCTGGTTCCATCATATTGGTATGTGTGTTGTCTAAGAAGAATTATCCTCGTGTAGTTAGTGTACTCCTAACAATGACCACAGTATTTTTTTATAGAAGAATTGGAAGGAAAAAAAATTCCGGGGAAAACCTAGTCCTTTTATACTCCTTGTGGGCATCGGCAGTAGAACAAAAGAAAAAAAAAAATAAAGGATCGATAGTTTGAAGGCAGGAAAGGTAAGGTAGGGGAAGTGAAAAAAAAAAAATTGTTAAAAAAATTGTCTCTCTCTGTTTAACTATGTCTTCTTCCCTTATACAGAGCCGGTTTGGACCGGACGGTGACAGTGTTGCTTATGTTATACAGAATTTAGACACACAAACGCTGAAGTTTCAAGGTGTTGGAGAAGATGCCAAGAGATCGGTTGTGGTTCATCCATTTGGCAAGACCCAGAGGTCTAAAGTGTCTAACTTGGTCTGGCTAGCTAAAGATACAGTTGCCGTTACATTTGAAGGAAGCAACGAAGTGGAACTTATAAATGCACACAGTGGTGAGACTGGTTTGAAGTTTAAATGTGAGCAGTCGGTTCTTGGTATCACTGTCAGTTCCAAGAAGAAGGGTAAATTCTATATTTTAGATGCTCACGATACCTTGATAGAGTATCAACTTAATGCTGGATTTGATGAATACAAGCAATCAACTAGTTGGTCGATCGGGTTGCAAGCACGTACGGATTTACAACTGTATGATGTTGATGAAAGATATTTGCTCATAATGACTAGTGCTGTTCATTTGTTCGACAAGCAGTCGGGTTCCATTGTGGATAAATTGAGTTTGTATGTGAGTTCGATCAATTCGTTTATCCCACATGGAGACAGAGTTGCCGTGTCGGCAAAGGGTGATAGATTCATCAATATATTGCATGTTTCGGAAGGTCATATAATGAGTGAGCAGCAGTTGCTTGTCACTGAGAGTCCTGTTTTACAACTCTCATGGATTCGTATGGAAGAGTTTTCACTTGAAGTCATTGCTGCTTTAACTCAAGATTATTTCATCGAAGTGTTCAACGACCCATTTGCTAAAGATACAATCACAAAGAAAAGACGTGCAGCAGTGCAATCGAAGCGGTCGACTAGTAAAATCGGGTTGCAAAGAGATGGAGAAGCGTTACCATTGGAGAACCTCGTTTTAACGGACCGGAACATGGATATAGCATGGGTTGAAGAGTCCAGTTATCTCGCATTTGAATACCTTGCTTGGTGGCAACGGGTCAGTGATGGAGTCTATGACTACGTTTTGAAGACCGATCGTACCATTACTAAAGAGCGTCCTCGTACTACGTTACAGAAGGGTAATGATAGACGTGGAGATGATAAGGCCAGTGCGCAACATTACAACGAGGGAAATGCGGTTGTTTCCAGTGGTAACAACTTCAAGGACTTAGATGTAGATGATGAAGAGGAAGATTTCGGACATCTCGTTGAGAAGTTCTCTAATGCCAATGTGATGAGCAGCAGCAGCAGCAAGAAGCGTAAAGCTGGTAAGTTACAGTCTGGATCACTGACTGTTGTCCTTTCTCAAGCTTTGAAATCGAACGATCGTATGTTATTTGAGACTGTTATCAATAACAACAGGGACGAGAATGTGATTCGGAACACGGTGGAGAAGTTGGATACGGCCTATGTGTTGACTCTATTGGATAGAATCAGTGACCGGTTGAGCAGAGGTAAAGGTTCCAAGAATAAGCAGTTGCAACAGCATTTGGAGACTTGGGTGAAGTACATCTTGGTCTATCATGGAGCATACTTGGTTAATCTACCACACTTGGGAGCCAATCTGAATCTACTTTCTAATTCGTTGCGGATGCGTGCGCGTAATTTGAACCGTCTGTTGGAATTGAGAGGTAAAGTTGGTATGGTGACATCATCGCTAGAATTGAAACGTGATCTTGGAGAAAGAGAGAAGAATATCAACGAGGAAGAAGGTGAGGAGGAAGTTGAGTACGTTGAAGAGATTGACGATGCTGGATTAGACAGTGATGATGAAGAGGACGATGAAGATGAGTACGAGATGGAAGTTGAAGAGGATGAAATCGAGGAAGAGAAGGAAGGTGAAGGAATCAGCGAAGATGATGGAGACGAAGAAGGTATGAGCGATGTGGAGGTTTGATCCAGTATGTATGTGTACCACACCTTTAATAGACTATCGATATATTTAAACCGTGGTTCAGTCATGCCGCAATCCACAGTACCGATATGCATACTGATAACAAAAAGTCGTGCGTGACTCAATTTATGATAAGCCGTACGAGCAGCCACAGGAACAGAGGCGCGAAACGTGCCCGGGGGTTCGCATTCGGGTTTGATCTGGGTGGGATGAGTCAACAACAAGTAGATAAAGCTCGTGTTTAGTGTAACTCCTATTCAACTAGTTGCACATGTATTCTGTCTAGATAGGTGTTGCACCCCAACTTTCCTAATTCGGTGTAGTTTCCCGGCGGTCTCCCCCTACGCCTCACCGCCCCCACACCCCTTACTAAGGCATCGCGCGCGCCGGGCACAGCGGGGCAAGAGCGAATATTTAAAAATTATTGTTGCTCCCCCCAATCTTATCTACTTTCCCCACCCTTTCTCTTCTTAAGAGTAGCTTTGCCCACCACCTTCACGCGTCTGAGCAAAGTTTACTATTAACCAATTCAACTAAAGGTAACTCCCTTCCAACTCAACGCAATCAGTTCAATCCTGCTAAGTCATTCAAGATGAAATTTAGCTCCTCTGTCCTTGTGTCGTTGGCAGTCTCTTTGGCTGCTGTCGACGCCCTCGTTATTCCAGAGTCTTTTAAAGACCTCCCATCCAAGTTCTCTTTGGACACTGTTGAAAGTGTCGTTAAAGATACCGTTGGCCAGATCGTCACACCTGTCACTGACAAAATCTCTTCTGTCGTCGATACCGTTGCCAATTCCAACATCCAGTTACTTGATGAATCTGATGCCATCCCACTCACCTTGAGAGATGAGCCTATCCCTAACGGATACATTGTCCTCTTGAAAGACGGTGTCTCGAAAGAGGCTTTTGAATTCCAAAGACTTTGGATCCAGGACCTCCAAGTTCAATCTTTGGCAAAACTCGATGACTCCTCCAAGTCCGACTTCGGTGATGCTGTTATCGCAGCCGGTGCTAAGACCCCAGAAGGCGGTATCAAGCACATTTTTGAAACTGAACACCTCAAAGGTTACTCCGGATTCTTTACTAAGAATACAATTGATACACTCAGAAGACACCCTGATGTCGCCTCTGTTGAGGTCGACTCCATTGTCCATGCCCTCGCTGCTGAACGTCAAGTTGGTGCTCCTTGGGGTCTGTCTAGAATTTCTCACAGAGAAGGTCTTGGATTGGCTAATTTCAACCAATACATCTACGATAAAGACGGTGGTGAAGGTATCACCTCTTATGTCGTTGATACTGGTATTAATATCAAGCACAAGGAATTCGAAGGCAGAGCCGTTTGGGGTGCCACAATTCCTGAGGGCGATGACGATGAAGATGGTAATGGTCACGGTTCTCACTGTGCTGGTACTATCGCATCCAAGAGCTATGGTGTCTCTAAAAAGGCTAAAGTTGTTGCCATCAAGGTGCTGAGATCTAATGGTTCTGGTACCATGTCCGACGTCGTTAAAGGTGTCGAAACCGCTGCTAACTTGCACGCTGCAGAGGCTAAGGCCAAGGGTAAGAAATTCAAGGGTTCTACCGGTAACATGTCTCTTGGTGGTGGTAAGTCTCCATCTTTGGATCTTGCTGTCAATGCTGCCGTTAAAGCAGGTGTCCACTTTGCCGTCGCTGCCGGTAACGATAACACCGATGCTTGTAACTCTTCCCCAGCTGCTGCCAAACTTCCAGTCACCGTCGGTGCTTCTACTTTGTCCGATTCCAGAGCATACTTCTCCAATTATGGAAAGTGTGTTGATATCTTTGCTCCAGGTTTGAACATTTTGTCCACTTACACTGGATCCGACTCCGCTACGGCCGTCTTGTCTGGTACATCTATGGCCTCCCCTCACGTTGCAGGTTTGCTCACTTACTTCTTGTCCTTGCAACCGGACTCGGATTCTGCTTTCAACTCTGCTGCAATTACTCCAGCTAGTCTTAAAGAGTCTCTCATTAAGTTCGGTACTAAGGATGTTTTAACTGACATCCCAGAGGATGGCACTCCTAACGTTCTCATCTTCAACGGTGCCGGTAAGGGTCTCAAGGACTTCTGGCACTACACTGAAGAGGCTGCATCTAAAAGTTTGATCTAAAGTGGTCACTCCATTGCATCTACTATTGGTACTACTGGCTTGGCATTGTTTGTTTTTTTTTCTTTTATCATTATCTCTTTTATCCTTATCTTTCATCTTTCATCATGGGCTTCTTTTACTATACCTTTATTCTAACCCGTTATTAAATATCCTGTAAACCTAATCATTCCCTGCTGATTACTTCCTATAGCAGTCCCACCACGTCGAAGATCCAAAAGACCCGTTTTAACACCTTCGATAGTACCATGTAGATCTTTATGCACCAGTAGAGTGCCGCTGTGCATATAATGAGATCCAACAGACATATTATCAGTGCAACACCGCTGGTCTGCCTGCTCTTCGTGTTATCGTGAGGAATGGATGTTTCCAGTGCTGCCAATGATGGCTCTATATGAGAGAACACCGGAACCAACTGTAAGAATGCTCTCACTTGACGATGGAATGCAAGAATCTGTTCATTATGGTTAGCGTTAGCCATCTTCCATATAGGATCTTGCATCGTGTTGGTAGATCTGTTAGTTGTGGCAGCTCTGCGTTTGGGTGGTAGAATCACTTGAGGTGGAATCTTAGGTTTTGGTATGGTCACTCCGTTCACATAGTATTGATACTCGCGGATCTTCCTATCAAATTGGGCTCTTCTAACCGCATCGTCATATAATGGCTGTGTGTATCCAATTCCATCGGATGCTGTCTCTAATCCTGTTCGATTGTTCCGTTGACGGTTCGTGTTGGTCACGAACTGCTCAACAACTATTTCATGCTTATCTCCGTTTGGTTTGGTTGTTCTTTCTCGCATTCTGTGAACAATAGACTCCTTAGGCGGATCAAATGGACTGCATAGCGAATGCGGATCGTACTGACCAGGCCGTTGGCCTTGAGCCTCTAATCTTTTCTGATCTTCCTCATCTAGCCAATGACCATTGTTACGTTCGAAGTTATTCACCATTGGCATACTCTTGATCTCGTTATCATACAATCCAAACGAATCCAAGCTCTTCTGCTGCTTTTTATGTTTCGTCAACTTAGCAGGAGTAAGACCCCAAAAGTTCAATCCTCCACGTTGTCTCTCGTCCCAAAGATTAGTCTCATTAACTTCAGGTAACTTCTCTGTTGGCTTCTTCATTTCGGTTTGGAATGTGAAGTACTTCTCTTCAGCACCAACATCATCTCCATACTGAGCATTAAATTGTTGCATGCCCTGGTCAAAGATTTCTCTTCTTCCGTTATCAGGGACTTCATTGATCTCAACGTTAGCAATAGACATGAAGTCTGGAAGCTCTTGGCCAGATATCTTCTCTTGCTGCTGATCTTTCTTGTTTGTCCACTTCCACTTGTTTCTTCTTGGAACGGCTTTAGGTGTTGCTGGCCGTTCATAACTCTGGTGATCAAATTCATACCAGCTAGCTCCACTGCTGCCATCTGCCTCCTGAACTTTCCATAAGTTCAACTTCTTCAACATTGCAAGTTTATTTTTCTTCTCATCAGCCGAATGTCTTGACTGATCCATAATTGTGCTATCTAATTCTTTACCCATGTTGACAGTGTATGGTTAAGATTGAAAATGAAATAACGGATTTATATCCAGATCATGGCAGATCATAGAGGGGGCTGGCTTTTTCCGAGCCGCACGGAATCGAGGCTGTGCATATGCATGGATTCTTTTGGCAAATTTCAAAAATTTGGGAATCAGGGATTTATTATTTGCTGTACATAGAATAGAATATTGCGGTAATACACGTCTGTTTAACCTAAACAAACTTCCAAAACTCCTTTCCAACCAATGCATACCGAGATGCTAACAAGCATATCATAGCCACGACGGTCGTACAACCGGTAAATATGATCATATTGTTGTAATTTGCAATGCTTTCGACGTTAATGAACTGTGTACCAATTGGCATAGAGATCAAGTTTGAGAATGCAACCACAAAGTAGGCAGTGGCATATCTGGAACCAAACTGACTTGTAAGTGAGATCTGCGAAATGGATGTAGCCGTCAAAGAGTATGTTCCACTGAAGAGGAAGCCGTACATGCATGAGAAAGTATAAAGGCCTCCAACGTTGTAATAAGGAAGCCAGATAGCAAAGATAATAATAACCATGACAAACTCCACGATAATAAAGACATTGAATCGACCAACCTGATCACCCATCCATGGGACAAGAATTTTACCAAACACTCCTGCAGAGTTCATTGCTGCAATAAGAATATACGTCTGTTCTTCAGCCATACCTCTCTGGACTGCATATGTACCGATGTATGTGATCACAAGCAAGACTGTAAACTCACTGAAGAATAAGCCTGCCACCAGCAGTGTAAATGGCATCTCTTTAAATGCCTTCCAATCAAGAACATAAGTAACATTCTCCCATAGTGTTCTCTTTTTAATCATTTCTCTATCGGTGATCACTTCACGGCGATCTTCCACCAAGAGGTAACTGACAATACACAAAGCCACGCAGATACCTGCCATTATACACATTGTACTGGAGAATCCCAACTTTGGATATAATGATCTCAGCATGAATGGGAATGGAATACCTGCAAGAGAACCGGTCTGGGCAAGTCCATTGGCTAATCCACGTCTTTTCAAAAACCAGTGACTGATAACAGACATCAGTGGATTCATCATCAATCCCGATCCAATACCGGTAATCAATCCGAAGCAAACAATGAAATGCCAAAGCTTTGTGGAAAAGGCGGTTGCAAAGAGTCCACCACAGTTAAGAATCATTCCAGGAATCAGCACTTTCTTAATACCGTAGATATCAAACAGCGGTCCAGAGACTATACCTAGACCCAAGTTGCTAAACATGTACAAAGAGAAGATCCATGAAGACGCCGAGATCTTGACACTTTCTAACATATTATTATTAAGGTACACTTCAATGGCACTGATAGTATTCATGATACCGAAGACAGTCATCAACCCAACACATGAACCAAAAACAACAGTCCATGCCTTGCATCCACCTTCTGGGAACTTTGTCTCATCTTCCATCGCAAACGCATCGTAGGATTGTGCTGCTGATGTTCCTGTCATCACACGTCTCAATCCATTAGGATGGTACTCATCTCCTGGATATTGGTACGGAGCGTCTAAGAGTCCAGAGTTACTGCGAGGTGCGTACGCTGTTGTGAATCCGTCCTCATACTTCTCCTCTTCCAACGTGCTCGTTCCTTCCCTCTTCTCGGTCACCATCACTAAGTATGCGGAGAAGCCCACGGGTTGCGAAGATAAGTTTTTTATCGATTGAATTTCACGAACTTTTTTTTTAATTTTTCATTGGTTTCCATAGACCCTTAGATAAGCCCAATCCGGTACGGCCTGCCGATCGATAACATCAGTAACCCATATCGACAATCATTTGTAGGGATTTCCAACCCGGAGTTTCAAGTAGAGAATAGCAATCAACTTTGTAGTTGTTATTATCACTATCACCTTCAGCAAGCTCTTTCACGATCTTGATAATCAGTTCTCTTTCCTGAGCCCCGAGGATCTGAAGCCCATTAACCAAATAGTTGATAAGATGCAAGTTGCTGAGTCTTGTGGCAAACAGTTCGACATCGTTGTCTCCGATGTCGAAATGTTTCTTGATATCATCCATAGTAGCAGCTTCATCAAGATAGTTTCTATTTTCGATTGGGAACTCCTCGGTGTCTTTAAAGAATGGAGATGAGGATTCTGGGAATCCATGAGTCAAAGAAACAAGCAAGTATTCGACGGGGAAACTTGGCTTGGCACTCTTCTTGACCTCCAGTCCATATTCATTAATAGAACGGTACATGATATCTGGCACATAGCGCACATCATTCTGTTCGTTGACAAACACTTGGTTTGGGTGAGTTGAGGGGGAAATTAAATCTGCCTTGACCAATCCTTCAGCACTCTCTGATGCCTGGTATGCTTCAATATCGATCTGTCCAGCAGTGTTTCCAGAGATCACACAAGTGACAAACTTGGATGAGAATTGTCCAGAGGATGACCATTTGCAAACGTTAGGAAACTGCATTTGCCATTTTGTGGCAAAGATGACCTCTAAAGAGGAAAGGAAGAAAGAATCCGTGTGTCTTTTGCAAATGACAGAACCGTCACCTTTACCTGCATCCAACAGATCGGTAAATATTATACCTAGAGGCACCAAACCTAGCTCTTTCACTAATTGTATGATTTTCTCACGGTCTTCCCAAGTCTGTAAAATGAGACCGTCTTCGTTATCGGTTTGTGGGAACTCGTATATGGCTTCCACTTTAGCCTTGATGCCCAAGGGAACTTTATCGTATCTATCATAGGAACCAATAAGAAGCCCGATACGTTGAGAACCAGACTTACGCCAAGTATTTATAAAGTTGTTCACAATGGAACTATCTTGGAATTCAACATGGTCCACCATCCGGTAAATTTGCCGTTGAAGAGTGATTGGAGATGGCTGACACTTGGAACAGATTCCCTTAGGCCAAGGTTCGTGACCATTCCTGCAGGTTCTATCTATTTTGAAATTGGACTGATGGATTGGAGCCATGTAAGAAGATCCCTGTTCCTTGTTGACATCTGCATTCATATGTTGAGCGTAGGCGTGGAATGAGATGTGCTTGATGTTATGTTCCTCCTGGTACGATTTATCCCAAGGTGGCAGCGGAGAGCAGTACTCGCACATACCTTTATCACCATGACGACACATAGAAGAGCGGCCTCTTGGTATAAGGCCTTTATCCTTATCCAATTCGTCATCTATAGGAAGTTGTTTAACAGAGGCAGAGGCTGTCGAGGAAGTTGTTGATTTGATGGCAACTGTAGAAGAGCGTGCCGAAGTATCGTTGGGTTTGGAAGCCTCCTTCTTCCCACTAATACTGACGCCTCCAGTACTTCCTACAGAGTAGTCCAAGTATAGCATTGAACCATTTTGGAAACCGAGAGACTCGATGGTGGCGTCACTGTGTTCGGAAACCAAGGTCTGGTCCGATTTATCAGGCTTCGTGGCGACTTTGACGGTAGTTGGATCTGCAGAAGGCACCTTCGTTGCCAATGCTTCCATTATAAGGTCACCTAGAGTGGTTTGAGGGGCCGCATTCAGGCGGAACATCCCATTTGGTGATGTAAACCGGATAATCATAAAGAAGAAGAATAGATCTCTGATTTGGTAAGCCCAGAATTTGTAGGTTTAAGATTTTATAAAGCCCGGCGGGGGAAGTGACGTGGGTAAGTAATGTAAGCGGGGTTTTTTTACAGGGAAAAGAATCTTAGCGAAGTTTCCCCACTTCAATTTTCTCTCAAGATGATAAGAAAAGGAGGTATAATGACACCTATGAGGGTGATACGAGGCCATGTGGGGTCTACTGAGGGTTTAGGAAGGCGTTGGTTTGTTGGCGGGTATGGATTCTATGACTTGGGGTTGAAGAACTTCCAACTGTACAAGAAGCGGATGAAGGAGGAGCAGAGAGGTATGACAGGCCGAGATCGGAGTATCAAGAGACCAAAGAGTATGGTGTTTGATCCGGCTAGGGGTACTGCTCCACCGAAATTTGATGAAGTTTTTGGAGGTAAGAATGATAGTACAAAGTCCTCACGGCGTGACGTTTCGTACAGAGAAGAGAGTCGACTGATAGGAGGAGTGAAGGTGCCCAAGAGACCGATTGAACCTGACAATTGTTGTATGAGTGGTTGTATCAACTGTGTTTGGGATTTGTTTGCGGAGGATATGGATGAGTGGAGAAGTAAGACTAAAGAGGCAGTTCAGTCGTTAGAAACCCAGGGTGATAACGTTAAAGAGACATGGCCTGAAGGGTTTGATCCGCCTCCTAAGTACTTGGATTCCAAATACATACCACAAACGTTGCGTGGAAGTGAAGGTAAGCACGAGGTGAAGAACCAGATTCCTTCTGGTTTGGCGGTGTTCCAAGAGTTTGAGAGGAAGAAGAAGTTGGAACAGAAACAGAAGAAGGACGAGCAAGTACAACGAGAGGTGGAGGTACCTCCCATAAAGGACAATTATAGAGATAGTGTGACATACAGTGGTAATCAATAGATAATTCGGGTTTTGGTCAAGATTAAAACATATATAGATACAGATTGTGTTGATGAGTGTAAGAAGTAACTGTTTGGATCGAGCCGAGGCCATTCAAGGTAGTAGCAGTAATCTTGAATTAAAGGGGCATGACGACTACGTCAAGACGCTTGGGCCTGCACGCATGTCCCTACTTATTCCCCCGTGTCGACTCCATTCTGTGCAAGGTATTGTTTGGCTTCGACGATCTCGGTAAGAAGCTCCTGGTACTTCTCTGGCTTATCCTGTAAAGTGTACACTCCGTATCCAAGGTTACCCAATGCCCAGCATCCGTACGAAACCAACCCCCACCATGGAATGACAGGAAGAATCTCATCATGGAAGACCGCTGGTGTTGGAATTGCCTCAAAGTATAGCGCCAAGTAGATTGCTATGGCTGTAATAAAGCCCAATGCAGTGTCTGATGCGTGTGTCATAAAGAACTAACGTGTCAGTAGAAGGAAGAAATTGTAGACAGAATTTAGCAAATGTTAGGGGGGGTGAAAAATTCTAGGGGTGTGGTGGGGAGGGACCTGCTGGCCAGGTAAAGGAAATAGATCCCCCCGCATTAACTTCCTCATATCTTCTCATTCTAACCATCACTAGTTCTTCTTTATCAAACAGACCTCGTTTCTGAATGTCGGATGATTGTGCTGTTTGTCATCGAGACGAAGATATCAATGCCTCTGCACAGATCGATTGGGTCTCTTGCTCGGTCTGTAACCAGTGGTTCCATACTAGATGTGTCGGTGTTCACAAGTCAGATCTGAGCCGTATCAAGGAGTACCATTGTCCCAAGTGCCAAGGAGTGGCAGGACCCTCTCTATTGACACGGATATCTAGTAGAAGACACAAGAAGGTTGACTATGTTGCATTGAACGACGGAGAGGACGTCAAAGAGGTCGACCGTCATCAGCATATCGATGACTTTATAGGTTTCGAGAACGATCAGCCTCTGGATCAATTGGTGTATTTGGTCGATCCTACCAAAGATGCTGGCATTGATAAGATCGTGGATGATAACTGTCTGACTAAGATTGTGCTGAAAACCAAACTGAAGAAACCAATTCTAATACGCAATTGCAATCCTAACGTTGAAGGGTATGATGAACGGATCAAGTTGGGATTCAAGTTCCCTCAGCTTAACATAGATCAACTGACAGATCTGATTGGTGAAGGCACAAGTGTACCTGTCATGGATGTTCAGACACAAAACAATTCCCCCAAGTGGAATATGGCTCAATGGAGAGACTATTTCAAAGAGGATCCTGCTGATAAGGAGAGAATCCTTAATGTGATATCGCTTGAATTCTCTCAGACGAAACTGTCAGATCTAGTGGAGATCCCGAAAGTGGTCACCAAGATGGATATAGTGACCAGACTTTTCAATTCCCATCTAGGTGAATTGATCCGACAATCTGGTATTGAAAGACCCAAAGTCACCGAATATGTTCTGATGTCTGTGGCCGGTTCTTTCACAGATTTCCATATAGATTTCGCAGGTACTTCTGTCTACTATACGATCATGTCAGGACATAAACAGTTCCTCATGTATCCACCGACCATTAAAAACTTGGCAATATATCAGAAATGGTGTGTTTCTGATGATCAGTCGTCTCTGTGGTTGGGAGACCTCATTCCCAAATTGACTCCGAAAGAACGGATTCAATTGAAAAAGTCTGGTGTTGATCCAGCATACATTAACAACGGCATCAAGATAGACATAAACGCTGGAGACTTGCTCTTGCTGCCATCTGGTTGGATACATTCTGTCTATACACCGAAAGACTCGCTAATTATCGGTGGTAACTTCCTTAACATACTCAGTCTCGAAAACCATCTCAAGACCTACCAAATAGAGATCGAAACTAAAGTTCCTAACAAGTTCAAGTTCCCACATTTCGTGCGTATCATCTGGCTCATCGGTTGGTACCTCATGCAAGAGAATCCTTTCTTGGATGAAAAAGAACTTGAATGTCTACAACCACTCGATAAGTTTTATAAAGACCAGTGGATCATGCTTAATGATAAGTCCCTATTGCATGACAAAAAATTGAAGCCGGTTCTTCAACATGTCAAGCAATCTATACCACGCAGTGTCATCGGCGATCCAAACACTTTCGTCGATAAGTTCTCCCAATGGTACTCTCAACGGGTGCAACAGAACAAGCGTCCAGCTTCTAGTTCTATTTCTACGGACAGTTCCAAGAGACTACGCGTTTCATAGTTCAAACATATATTTAAGAGAGGAAAAAGCAATTTAGGAAACTTATGCAAGTATACGTAATCCAGAAGCTGGTGCACCAATGGTGGTGATACCGGTGATGTTAGACACCTTGCCCTTCTCAGAAATCTGGTACTTGGCCTTCGTAAGAGGGTCCTCCGTGAATGCAGTAGTTCCCCTGTATATTGGAGTGTATGTGCCTGCGCAGATATCGAAGTCGGCATATGGATCGAAATCAATCTCGACTGCATTAGTCGAGACTTTGTCGGATCTAGCCTTAATCTTACGTGCCTGATCTGCACGAGATCCATTAGACATTAATTTCAAGAACTCGTCAGCAAAGTACGAAGCAAAGGCGTAATCTTTAGCCTTGAAACATTGAGTCATGGCAACCTGCAAGGCATTAACTCTATGAGCAGGTTGCAACTTGGCGCGAGTAAAGTAACAAGCCAGTTCTAAGTTACGTTTAACTTCTCCTGCTGGTAGTGCACGACGTGTCAACTCAATGGATAAACCAAGGATGTATTCACGGCAGAGCAACAGAACCTCTTCACACTTCTCCTTATCCTCTTCAGTATACACAACAAGAGTTGCAACAATGTAGATAATCGAACGGAACACATCCACGGCAGCCTTTAATTTGTTCTGCTTGAACAGCTTGAATCCTTCATGAAGTTTAGTCTCTAATTGTTCGAATCCACCAATATATGGCAAAGATTTGGCATCCTCGTTTGGATCATTTCTCACATAAGTAGTCAAGGATGGGAATCCATCAACTGCAGTAAATGAAGTTCTGGTAGACTTATAGATTGCCAAGAACCGCGAACGTAATGGCTCAAAGTGAGTGACACCGATTTGTTTGTTAAGCATCTGTGCTGCAGCTTCAAATTCACCGGCAGCAATGAATCCTGCAGCACATTTGGAGTTCCGGACCCATGCACCAGGTTCTCCTGGAAGAACTGACTGTTCCTCTTCAACCTCTTCCTCTTCTACAGGAACTTCGGCATCAATTTCATCTTCACCCATATCCCAACCTTCATCTTCTTCAACTGGAGAGTCAGAGAAAGTGGCATCCTCTGCAGTGGCATCAGCAATATCCTTCGTTGGTTCATCTTCAGCCTCAAGTGAAAGACCTTCCATGTTGCCTTGTAATGCTTGCTCAAAGAATCCTTGAGATGCAGCATTAACAGGCCAGTCGGAAGCTGCAAGCTTTGGCTTGGCAACACTGATCGGTTGAATGTTTCCCAATTTTGGAGCTTGTTGAAGACCAGAATCTTCAAAGATCTGCTTTGCAGCATCATCTAATCCGTTAGCTTTAGCGGCAGCGTATGCCAAAGGTGCAAGTCCTGCTTGGTTCAAAAGTTGCACTCTCTTTTCAACAGAGCCCAAGTAGATCGAATTCTGAAGCAGAGAGGACCAATCTTCACGAGATTCAGCAATCTGTTGCATCTTGGCCAACTTATCGGTATTTCCGGTAACCAGATAGAATATGGAAAGTTTGTCCAGTTGATGCAATTGTTGGTACACCATTTCCACAACAGATATACGTCCTTGAATGAGTGCCTCTTTACCGAGTTTTTCCCAAATGACAGGTTTGTTCAACTTCTGAGCTTCTTCAACGGCAATGTCAAGGTTATGACATTCAATAGCCAATTCAAATCTAGTCTCATGATCTTGAACGAATTGTAAAGCAACCTCTGGGTAACCCTTCTTTTGCAAGTAACCGATGATGTTCTCACCGACCAATGTTGAGTGTTGGATGAGACGCATAACTTCACCGAACTTCTTGTTGATAAGCGCTTTCTTGAAGCGGTATTCGGTTGGGTCAATATCAACCGCCTCAACCGCACCCTTACGGTTCAAGCAGTAGCAAGTGTGGCCGACGACTCTAGTAAGGTAAAGGGTGGTTTCTAAAGTCTTGATTGTTCCAATGTCGCCATTGAGCAAAGCATATTTGAGATGGTTCAAAGTAGAGTAGATCAAAACACCAGATTCATCCCAAGCTGCCGACTTCACCCGAATAGTTTCATGCATCGACATGACAGATTCCAGTTTCTTTGTAGCAACAGTAATAGTGTGCTTGGACAACAAGGCAACATAGTTTCCATCTGGAGACCATGAGACATACTTGGCATTATTAACTGCAATCTCGGCAACCTCACGTTTTTGTTGAACGTCATAAAGAATAACCTTTGTAGGAAGAACAAGCAAGATATGACCAGGACCCGCATAGATGATATCCTTAACGGCAGGGTCCAAATTGACTGCTTTAGTAACATTATCATTAAGATCACGAACTTCAAGTTTGTGTGCCACTTTCGAGAAGGTGACGTATCTGTTACGAGCAATAAAGCATGCAGCAGTGGCCTTACCTTGACCCTTTGGAGAGGCTTCCAATGCACCGACAGCCTCTTTTGGTAGAGGAACGTATGCATAGATACCATTTTCACCTTCACCAGATTGAACCAAGATGGAATTTTCAGTTGGGTTGTAAGAGATATTACGGATCTTACACCAAGGAACGGTGACTTTCTTCAAAGAGAGAAGTGGCATCGAAGACTTCTTTGCATCGAAGGAGTAACGTTGCAATTGATACTCGTTGTTGACAAAGAGTAAGTTATTTTGCACTAGAGTGTTTGCAGGTCTTTCACGGTCGAGTTTAAAGACCATGACACCAGAATCATGACAAGCAGCAAACAAGTTAATGTTTGGATGTGCGGCAATGAACCAGAAACGATCGTTTTCACGTTTGAACTGCTTGACTGGCGTACGACTGCTCAAATCCCACGTACGGATAGTTTTATCTTCACCGACAGAGATGATGAGGTCCTCAGTAGAGCGAGATAGCCCGTCATCAGTTGGATGAGAAGACGAAGAGGAAGAGGCACTGCTAGTATGGTGGAAAAGAACACAGCTGATGTTACTTGTATGTCCACGGCAACTATCGATTTCCCAAGCACGGGTATCATCTGCACCGGCATGCCAGAGCTTTATGACCCTGTCATCCCCAGCAGAGACGATGAGAGGCAATTTAGGATGGAATGCAGCCCAATTGACACCTTTATCGTGACCTTCTAAAACGTACTTGACGACGGCATCGGTGTTACCAAAGATATCCTGTTGTTGCTGTTGAGATTCAAATCCCATTGACATACCACCACGGCCGCCTGGACCACCGAACTGACCGTTGGCATGACCCAGTTGTCCAATTCCTCCCGAAGGAGCCGAATGTTTCTTACGAAGACCTGAAATATCCCAGACACGAACAGTTTGATCCAAGGAGGCAGAGACAATAAGATCTTTATTTGGATGGAATTGTGCACACATAACGTAATGGTTATGGCCAGTCAAGCACGCAATCTCTTTACGGTTCTGCCAATTCCAGATTCTGATAGTTTGATCATCAGAACAAGAAATGATCCATGGTAATTCATGATGGAAGAACACGGTACGAACGTAATCCAAGTGTCCATTCAAAGTGAATAAACATTTACGTGTAGTGAGAGACCAAACCTTGATACTGTAGTCATCACCACCGGACACAAAGATCGGTTGAGTTGGATGGAAATCAACGCCACGAACTGGTCCTTCGTGACCTTCAAACCTTGCGATCAATGTTCCCATTCGATAGTCCCAAAGTTGAATAGTCGACGAATGCAATGACACAAGAATCCAAGGCCGCGTCGGGTGGAAGGCTACTCCTTTCGCCCTGGACGACTTTGATTCGAACTTCGTAAGCATCTTCATCTTGCAAATATTAGCAAAATCACGCTGCTTTCGATTTTCTCCTGCTATTGGCGTGTGTGTTAAAAGGTGGATGAAATCAATTTTTCCTCGGAGGGGAGGGTAGCACATACCTGTCAACATCCGTACCTCTCCCAATTACTTCCTCTTACTGTCGTGCGCTGCTCAAATTGAAAAATTTTTTAGATCTAAAAGGAGTCGGGAGTTACACGAAAGATTTAAACTTTTTAAAGAAAGTTATCATTCATTTTGGGAAGAACTAAGTATGTCGAGGTTCTTTGCCACTACGTATGAATCCGAGTCGGGATCTTCCGATGAAGAGTCACTCTTGTTGTCTTCCGATGAAGAGCCATTGTTATCCTCATCAGGTGAAGAGGAAGAGCTTGAAAGTGAAGATAATAATGAGAAGGATGAAGATGATGACGAATATTGGGGGTCAGACTCTGAGTCAGAGAGTGAACTCTCTGACGATGGGGTTGTCAAGGATAGAAACTACTTCTTGAAAGGAGGAGCAGCAGGTTCGGACTCTGAGAGTGATGATGAGGATAAGAAAGTTGTCGTTAAGAGTGCCAAGGAGAAGTACCTTGAAGAGATTGCTGAATTGGTTGACCAAGTGGAGAATCATTCGATGGTTTACGACTGGAAGTTGGTTCAAGATTTGTGGGATCAGTTGAGTAAACTTGCCTCTAAGTACACTCAGTACCATATTCCAATTCCTCGTGAATATGTCAAGGCCTTGGCTACAGTCGATGACTCTGTTCGTAACTTCCAAGTCGAACAGAAAGAATCTAATCAGAAGCTTAATTCATCCACTTCCAAAGCTCTCAACATTGTTCGTCAACGTATCAAGAAGACCATCCGTCAATACAGCAAAGAAGTCGAACAATATCGTGCAGACGCTGAGGCATTCCTCTCGAACGATGGTTCAATTCCATCCTCAGTGGCTGCATCTAAGGATGTCACTCCTGCACCTTCTGCTTCTGGCGCTGCCAGTGCTGAACTCGATGAAAAGAATTTGTTCAGTGCCCTCCGTGAAATCATCGAGACCCGTGGTAAACGTAACGTGGATCAAAGTGAACAATTGGCAGCTCTCGATAAATACCTTACCGGTACTCGTTCTCCTTATGAATTGATCTGTATCTATTTGATTCAGATCCCAATCAGATTCGACCTTTACTCCAAGGCAATGTACATGCCAGCTGACCAATGGAGAGCCTCTCTGGCTGATGTTGAGAAACTGCTCAGTATCCTTGAAGCAAACCCTAAATATGTCGTCACTGAGACTGCTCCAGTTGCTGACGATATTTCTGTTGAACCAAAGCCTGATGCTGAAGGCAAAGTTCAAATTGTCGGTTCTATTGCATCTTTCATTGAACGTCTTGCCGATGAACTTGCTGCCCATCTTTTGGCCATTGATCCTCATGCTACTGAGTACATTGTTTACTTACGTGATGAAGCTCCACTCTACCGTGTCTTGCTTCGTTCTCAACTCTACTACGAACGTATCATCCCACAGGCTGAACGTAATGAGATTCAAGGTTCTCAACTTGCTAGAGTTGTTCTGAAGCGTTTGGAAAGCGTCTACTACAAGCCAACCAAGTTGATCGTCTTTGGAGAGATCAAATCTTGGTCTGCACTTGATGCCAAGGCTGAATCTCAGATATACGCACGGTGGGCCTCTGAAAACGGTGCTCAAGGTTTAGACTACACAAATGGACTTGTCGATGCGCTCTGCTCTGTCTTGTACAAACAACAGAACTCTGTGTTCCGTAAACGTGCTGTTCTTTGCCACATTTACTACTACGCTCTCAATGATCAATACTACAAGGCTCGTGACATGATGCTTCTTTCACACTTGCAGTCGACTATTCATACTGCAGAACCACAGTTGCAAATTATGTTCAACCGTGCCTTGGTTCAATTGGGTCTTTCTGCATTCCGTAGAGGACTTATTCACGAGACTCAACAGTTGTTGCAAGAGATTGTTACATCACCTCGTCAGAAAGAGCTTCTTGGACAAGGAGTTCAAAGATTCCAACAACCACAAACACAGGTCGAAAAGCAACGTCTCTTGCCATTCCATATGCACATAAACCTTGAACTTCTTGAGTGTTCGTTCTATACTGCTTCTTTGTTGATTGAAGTGCCACTCATGGCTCAATATCCAGACTATGCTCGCCGCAGACAATCCTCACCAAAGGCCTTCAGACGTGTTCTTGAGTATAGAGAGAGACAGGTGTTTGATGGACCTCCAGAGAATGCCCGTGACCATGTGATGCTTGCAGCTCGTGCCTTGAGTAACTACGATTGGAAATTGGCTGCCAAACTGCTTGATGATATTGAAATTTGGAACCTCTTTGCCAACATTGATGATGTTAAAGAACGGATCAGTTCTAGACTCCAGATTGAAGCTCTTAGAACGTTCATCTTTAAAAACAGACCTCATTTCTCTAAATGTTCTCTTGCACAACTCTCGCATATCTTTGAACTTCCAGAACCAAAAATTAGAGCCGTTATTTCCAAGATGATTCATAACGATGACATCCATGCTGCTATCGATCTCGGTAACAACTCTGTCGAGTTCTTCCCTGATAACACTAAACCAAACAAACTCGAAGAGGCAGTCCTCACCCTTAGCGACAAATGTTCACAGATTATAGAGAGAAACGAAAAGCTTAGCACCGGTGGCTATCAGATTCAAATCGATCCGAAGAAGCTTGCAAAGCATAAATAATCCTCTATCCTTCTTCCTTTCCTATCGTGTATAGTGATAATAATGGTTTCTTAAAGTAACATTACTGTAGTCTTTCACTAAGCCAGTCCCTAAATTCAAGTTATTCAAATTCCGTGTTTTCTTCCCCCGCATTGAAAATAATCCTAGCCTGTTAAACATCTGATCTTCTTCTTCAAAGTCTGCAAAGTTGCAGCAGATATGGTGTGATGCGTGGGTTTATGAAGGTTCATCTGAGAAGCTCATCTAATGGTGACAAGGATTTCGAGAAATTGGGGGTTAATTCGCCCTCTAAGAAGAGTCCAACGCATAGTTTCAAAGTGACCGGATCAACTGCCACGAATGTATTTAGTAAAAACGAATCAAACCAAGAGGCGAAGGTGGCTGAAACCGATGGAACTTACAAGATCTTGAAAGTGTCCAAGTCAACTCAAACTAGTACATCATTGCTGCCAAAATCTGGTAAGTTATCTGTTGAGAAAACTAGTCATGTGTTCAATAACAATGTATCTGCTGGAACTACCAAGGGATCACCTGGTCGTAATCCGCCTACAATATATGGAACAAAGAAACATGCCTGGGGTAGTGGTGCTGGCGCTAGTACTGGCAGGAGTTATTCTTCGTCTTCATTGCCGCTGAAAAGTGAAGAGTCGGAGCGGAATGTTAGGCCTGTGGGGCCTGTCCCTGATATACCTGGTGGATCTAAGGCTATGAAGAATGTAAGTTTTGATAAAAAGATCAAACCAGGTACTGTAGTTGGTACAGAGAGCAGCATTTTCACTAGTTCAGATCTAACTTCGGAAATACGTGACCAGGCAGCGGATGATAAGAGTGACACTTCTTCGAGTTCACAGTTTTCCTTCCAACAGACAGGTCGTAATGCGTCTATCAAATACTACAAGTCTCGTGACGAGGTTAGTAATGAAAAGGTTCAAACAGATCAGGACCAGTTCATCCAATTCATCAACTCTGAAGAGCCTTTGGATCAATTGGATGATGATATGAACTACATTGATTTGGAAGATGAGGATGAGACCGATGAATTGTTCAATAGAAATCTGTTTGGTAGTGTTTCATCAAGAAAAGTGGATAGTCCTTCCTTGGCAATTAATGAGGCTACATTGGAGCCGCAATCTACTAGCTCTGAGAAGATAAATGCCCCTGCTGAGACTGAACGTATGAATGAGATTGGGTTGTTGATGGCACAGCTTCAAGGGACTACATTACAGGAGAAGCCATCGAACGAGGTACCATCACCCAAGAAAAAAATGTCGCATATACGGCGTGTTGATAGCTTGAAGTATCATCAATTGGATTCGCATATCAAAGAGGATAACCTTGCATCTATTAGCGATAAATACTCTTGGGTGAATGACTATCCGTATGGAAACAGAGACAATTTTGACATTCTTGCCAGTTCTTCGAGTCTTGACAATTCACTCTTGGATGAGATTAATGAATTACCTGATGATTACGACCTTGATGATGATGTCGGTGTGGAAAGATCGTTGTCGAGGAACAAAATGTCGCCATATTCTAGTACTGGAACTACTACTAATCGGATTTTGTTTAATGAAAAGACGGTGACCCTGTTTGGACCGATCTCACCAGAGTCGAAATTGTCACCAAAGGAGAGAAGTTGGGATCGTAATGAGACGAGGTACGCTGATATACTAGGGATCTCGGGGAACAGTGGAGAACTAGGTTCGTTACAGGAAGATGATGTTGATGATTTTGATTTTGTACAGCGGACGACCCCGCGTAGGGTCACAGAGACTTCATTCCTCACCACTATTTCCGAGGCATCTCAAGAGGACTCGCAATCTTATGGTGGACATATCTGATAGACGAATGGATATCGCTTTATATATTAAGGGACGGACCTAATATTGCACGTTTAAACGTTGAAACATGCGTACTGATGGCGCTCTGTATATACCATTCCTGGTCTCGACCTTACCTGGCATATCCATATAGTAATCGATGATATCCAGGTTATCAAATTCATTCAGCTCTGCAAATTCGGTCTGTCCGTTGCCATAAACAGGTTTGCTGCCCACTGACTGCTGCATTGTAAACACCAGAGGTGTGTCTTGCAGATGGTTCTGTTCTTGAACCTGTTGCTGGCGTTCCATTAAGGCTTCCTCTTCCTCTTCGTCGTCTGAAGAAGCAGATGTAAGAGATTCCATCTCCATTCCGTTGCTATCTGTAGCATAATCGTTGATCCAACTGAGGACTGGACTGAACGTTCTTGATTCTGATTTCTGTGTAATTGAAACTTCCCTGGTTTCCATGACTGTAGAGAGAACTCTATTAGCAAGCGGAGACTTCTGTTTCCACTGTTGCTGTGGAGGAAGTGGTAAGGGTGCCATCTGTTGCTGATGTTGCTGTTGCTGTTTTAGCATTTCTTGTTCTCTCTGTATACCTTTCTTGGAAATCTTTGCCGGGAACTTGATCTCTAGTGGGTATGGAAGGTTGTCCACCATAATGAACTTGGGCATCGCAGACTCTCTGGCCTTAGGTCTGTTATTACCGGCAGCAAGAACCGCAGGCAGGGACAGTGTAGACTCTTGATGTCTGCGTCTATTTGCCATTGGATCCGACTGAGTCGTTAAAAGACTCCCCTGTGTACTTCTTGCATCCCAAGACATATATGGTCTGCAAGGTGATGATGCACGGGAAAATCTACCGGATTGATAAGATCTCGTTGGTGATGAAGGTCTCGAAAACCGGCCTCCTGGTGACGACGATCGTGAATTCCCTTGTGGAGCACCCGATAGTGATAAATCAGGACGATTCATTTAGTCTATAACTGAAACAATGGAACTGAAACGTAGAGAAAAATTAAATGTAGCAGTTAGCGGTCCATAAACCTAATGCTAAAAATATGGTATAGTTGCCTATTCAGGAATAATGTAAATATGGGTCATCATTACCGTATTAGGACTTATGTACCGGAGACGGCTGAGACGGCTGGGCGGATCTTCAAAGGGATTATTATAGATATATTTCTGTTCCTTGATATACTGTACCAAGTCTGTCAATGGTATCGACACGAACCTTTGTGATATCATCCAGGATTTCCTCATCGTCGTCGTGTAGTGATTTTTCATCGTCATAGACGAAGAATTGACCGATCTTCGACGTTCCATGGAATGTATCGTTGATGTAGACAACGTAGTAAAGAACATATTCATGGCTTGGTTCGTCCCAACTGTATAAAACACCTTTGTCTTTAATTGACTGCCTCGAGACATCTTTGACCGGTTCTAATCCAAAGAAATTCTTCGATGGATAGTCGTTAGAATTAATTATGGCCAGTTCACCTAACTTCAACGTGGCAGAAGGTATATCTACTGAGATCGTAGAGTCTGTCATTGAGTCCCCATTGGTCTCGTTAATGGTCTTGGACTTCACACGAGGAACCACAATCCATCCTTCCTTTTCATCGTCATCATAAATAGAGTCTGTTAGCTTCTCATACTGCTCGTCGTCTATCACTGAGGTCACAACAGAGTCTTCCATGATATAAGAACGGTAGCTTTCATCGGCAGAATCAACCATATTATCATTGTCGTAGCATACCTCTGCAGAAATGAGACTGATCGTCTCCGATGTGGTTGTATTAACGTTGAATGCATTGTCAATCGTGAACCATTTTCCGTACGTAGGACCTAGAGGTATCACCAGGTAACCTTTCCTGGTAACAATAGGTGCTTTGTGTCCCTTCCCTTGCATAATATTGAACCGTATGCGCAATTTAAATGTCTCCTCGGGCTTCTCGTTCATCTTATAACTGACTTTCACACCGATCGTATTGAAATTGCATGACCGATCGAAATCAAATAACCGAAGTCGTCTCACTTGCTGGTCGCTATAGATCCGATAGTGTGCACCCATGCTTGCAGACGACTCTTCCAAATATGGAACATACTTGATCTCAACTGATGAACCCCCGTGGAACGATTCTAAGGAGTTCAAATTCATCTGCAATCCCAAAGTCTGCTTCCGATAGATAGTCAATGGAAGGTGAAGTTGTAAATTACCATCGACCCAACGATGGTTGCAGATCAGTACACCTTTGCAAGAGAAGATCTTTCCCTGGCCTGGGTTAAAGTCAGTATAAAAGATAAAACTAAACTGGTTTATCTTGTAAACTGGCGCACATTTGGGACGAACGGATGTCTTGATAGACACCTCATCGTCAAAGGAGCCGATCCAGAACCTCGTATCATTATAAGTGAAGTTTCTCGGTCCCAACTGTTCGTATGTCCATGCGGGTGCAAACAGTGCCACGTTAGATTGGTATTTGGCAACTAATTGGCATGCGATGCCTGTATCAAAGCCTCCTTTGCCGACATTGCTTCCACGTCCCCAAACGTCATATCCAACCCAGACTTTCTTTTGCACTCCAACTATACCGATGTTCTTGATATTCTCTTGCAAATTCTTAGCAGTCCACCAATAGTTGGTTAAGAACGAGTCTGAAGCAGAGTAAAAGTTATGGTTGTAATCTGTGACTCCATTAGCATAAGCTATTCGATTGGATGGATAAGTGTAACTATCGTACCAGATTAAACTGTGGGTAGTTGAAAGAACATGCAACCGTGCCTTGAGCAATTCCACAAAGGGTATTAAAGACTGTGCTATTAAGTGGTTGCTGGTACAAGATTCGATGTTAAGTAAAAAGCCATCGAATCCATAGTGTTGAACCAATGCACAAAGTGGTTCAATGTAGATAAATTGACCGGATTTGGATTTTTGCACTAATTTATCGATCTCTGTTGGATTCAATCCTTCAAATATGATTGTTCCTAGGCATTTGATACCGTTTCTATGACAGAAGTTGATCCATGAGACAGGTGGGACAGATACCCTATGATGAGAGAAGTAAATGAAAGTATCCACAAATTGAGGGTATTGCAACAGATATCTGCGTCCTGTCGCATGTGTATAGTAACCTGTAGCTCTTTTATCCTCGCCCTCTTGGTATCCGTTACGATAGTCGTGACAGACGAGCAGTTGCGGCCTGCGAAACTGTGTCGGTTCGGTACTACCGTTAGAATTTGATGTCAGTTCAAATTTAGACGATGGGAAACATTTCAACATGAGGTATTTGGCGTTGGAGCTAATTGATCCTACAGAAGGAGCATGTTCGACTCTTGGACCACTACTAGAGCGGATTCGTGGACTTGTAGGTGCAGATAAGGCTCGATTGGCTCTTGGTTGTGAAAGATTTGCTGGGTTATCTTGCGGAGATAGGCCCGTATCGTAAGCAATTAGAGGTTCAGAGCAACGACGAAACCTGTCCAATGGATCATTATCGATCTTGTGGTTGGTATAGCTGGTATACCATGCCGATAGGTCGGCCAAGGACTCAAAATAGATAGAGTCGGCCATCCGCTGGAAGATGCGGTAAGAAAAGGGAGTGGTGTAAAGAGGAAAGAGATTGAGGTGGTGAGAATTGACAGAATAATTAGGAGAAGGGAAGGAGAGGTATCGAATGTATTGAACACCTCTTGGTGGTAAGCACAGAAAGTCTATTGATCATTGAACTGGCTAAGTTAATGTGGTTCTAGATCCTGTTCGAACCCCTCGGGGACCCTAAACCCACTGTCCCTGGACCTTGTAGAACCTAATCAGGCGAGTCCTGAATGCTGAAAAAAATCATATCCCAATTAGGATGTCTGTCTGGGGTATACAATAGTAGACAATGAGTGGATAGATAATGTAGGAATTCGTTATTGTAAGCATATGACCGAATTGAACTGGAACTGAAAGATACAATCCAATTACACTGGTTGTACGTGTTTCTTTTGATAATATGCAGAGATGCTATTACCAGTAAATGTGCCATCAAGGAATGCCAAATCTAGAAGTACGGGGCAAGGCAGTGCAATCATGGGTCCGGGAAGCACGGGAACGCGGGTACTAATTTTTCTTGCTCCCCCCCTCGCGCCTCGTTCCGTAATTTCTTTAAATAGAAACGGAAGTACCCCGGTCCAGCCCCGCCCCTTTTTTTTTCTTTGATCTAAGCCAAATTGTCATCACTTCTTCTTCAAGTAGAGACAACTATCAAAGATGGGTGTGTTCAACAATAAAAAGAAGGAGACTAAGAAGAAGGGTAGAACCGACAAGGTCGAAGTCGGTAAGATCACACAAGCCGATGAAAAGAGATTAAAGTACAGATCTGAGAACATCCATGATCCTATTCTTAATGCAGTCAATGAAGCTCAACCGTTCGAAGAGGCTGCATACCACGGAAGAAATCCATCGTCGCTCACTGACGGTCATATAAGTGATGTGTTTGGTAACACTATTGTGAATCCGGATATTTCTAACCCTGCTAGATCAAGAGATGAACGTCCCCTTGATACTATTAGAGCCTTTGAGTACTCTATAACTGGAGATGCTATCTACAAGCAACAGTTAGAGACTTCACAACTAGGCTGGGGTGTTCGTGATGACTTCCCAATGTATTCTTCTAATCCTTATGTTACCCAAGGTTCCAATGCTCCAGACCAGTACGATGAGTATGGTCGTCCAATCTATAACAACAACGGTGCCGGACGTAGCGGCACCATGCAAGGCCAGCAAGCTGTCTATCGCGCTGCTCCAAAGAAAGAACCAAAGAAAAAGAGAAGAGGTTTCCTTGGAATGGGCAAGAAGAAGTAAACAACAAACCAATCTGTCACACCTAGTCCAATTCCAACCAGCTCGCATCCCTGGAACGCAAACTGTATCTAACTAAATGCATGATCTGTCTTAGCCCATAACTAAAACCTTCTAACTGTTTTACGACACCTCCTATGTCGTGTCTGAAAATTTTTTTTATCCCCTTTTTTCATCCTCACCCTCTTGATTCACCTTACATTGCACGGCCTGCCCAACCCCAAACCCACCCGAGAAAGGGGGAAAAGTATTTAAAACGGGGGGGCCGCGCACTTCTCTGTTCTTTGCTTTTAATATAATTGTTGTTCCTCCTGATGTCAGAGTCTGCTGCACCTACAATTGCCAGTGTGGATCAAGTTTCTGATCTGCAACGCAAGTGTAAGTCCTTGAAGAGACAAATCCTCGATCTCCAATCTCAAAATACCCAGAGAGCCATTGCTATATCGAGAGGTCGCATAACCGTCAACCGGTTACAGAATGAATATTCTCTCTTGCTTGAATTGCTAGAACGTAAAGCATTGGGTCTTGGAATCGTCGATCTCCCTCGTTTAATACCAGACGATCTCGATAAAGACAATATAGAGTCTTTAACTCTGGCTGATGTTACACATCTTTTGGGCGAGACTCCACTATCGGTTGCACAGAAGTTATCCGATCCTCTAGAAGGTATAGTTTCCGCCACTGGTTCTGGTAGATCACGATCACAGGCTAACGGTGGTTCGACAGGTAAAAGAAGACGCGGTAACGGGTTATCTGCAGCTAAACGTCGCGCCAAAGATCCAAACCTTCCTAAACGTCCAACTAATGCTTATTTGATATTTTGTGAATTAGAGAAGGACCGTGTGAGGAAAGAGATGGATACGAAGTATCCGGGTATCACTACTGATATGTCCAAGGCTCTTACTGACGCTTGGAAGAATCTCGATCCAGAGTCTCGTAAACCATTCTATGAGCTCTATGAGAAGGACAAGCGTCGGTACCAGGCACAGATTAAAGAATATACATTGAAGAAGAAGCTTGAAAGTGATCCTAGCTCCACCGCAGGTGCTTCTGCTGTCGCGGCCGCTTCTTCTGCTGCCACCGCTACCGCGACTACAACTGATAATGAAGCTGATAGATCTGCTTCCATTGATCCACCAGAGACCGATCTCGACGGTGCAGATACAGATACCGTTGTCGATGCTGATGATGATGCTGATGCTGATGCTGATGCTGATGCTGATGCTGATGTTGAAGATGATGTTGCTGCCGGCCCTTCTTCTGAGGCTCCTTCGGAGCCAGCTTCTGAACTTGAACCTCCTACAAAAAAACTGAAGGTTGAACTCGATGATGAGGATGACGTCGCAAGCTCTCCTGCCATTTCTGCCGTTGCTACTCCATCGTTGGATCCTAGCAGCCCACCTCAGATCAAACTTGAATCTCAGGATGCACCAGAGTCTTCATTAGTTTCTTCTTCTTCACTTTAGGATCGTCTCCTCCTTGAGCCTGCGCCCTCCCCTGTTTCCTACTAGATGATATCTTCTATAATGCTATTACTATGTTTATAATCGTTTTAATTACACTCTCCGCTTCTTACGGTAGAGTCCATCGCTTTCAGCAGCACGACGCTTCGTATTTTCCTTCACTCTCAAGTTCTTCTTGATTCTATGATTGGCAACAACGTCTGGATGAACCATTTTCAATTGTGCCTGTTTGGTTCTTCTCTCTTCACGACGTTCATCAATCTCCCTGTGAACCTTAGAATACAGAATATTGTATTCGTTCACTCCGAGCTTGTTAGACATCAATTCCAAGCATCTAATGGCGGTATTTGGTAAAGTCATCTCAGAGTTTTCGTCTTCCAAGATGACTTGCTGCTCAGAGATCACAATCAATGGATCTAACAATCTGTCACTGGCAATCTTGGCCAGTCTCTCCTCATCAAGCAACTGTGTGAGGAAGCCAATGTACTTAATGATGGCCTTCTTCGTAACGAGCAATTCTCTTGATGGTCTATTTTCACTCTTTAAAATAGCACTGCACCTGTTAGCTGACCAGTCGATCACATCCTGATATTTTTCACTCACCTCACCATCTTCATAGTAAGGTGACTTCTTCTCGTTCCAATACTTAGAAAGAAGTGCAAGATTCTGTGCGACTAGATCAGCCAACTCTTGACTGATTTTAGATGCTCCCAATGCTCTGAATGATCTATAAGCGACATTTTGAAGCCGTTCTTCGCTAAGAAGTGTAGGCTTGTTCTGTAACAACCGGCTTTCTACGTCGGAAGCTATCGTACGAACCCAGGAGTGAGGGAACAGAAGAGTATCTGTGACATCTTCCCAAATATCTCTATACTTGGCCTGGTAGGTTTCCTGTTCAGAGTTGTCCACGATGGCCTCCCATGTGTCCAATTCTTGATACACTAACTGCCAGCTCACCTTAGACTCTTCCTCATCGTTTCTTCTAGACTTCTTCAAACTCGATCTGATCTCTTCAATGGCAATAGAATTCATCTTCTTATTGTAATCAAATCCAAATGAACGTAGGAAACACTTATATGCGTTCAATCCACATCTCACTAGTAATGGGTTTTTGCTTTGTTGCATCCAAAGACTAGTATACTTCTCTGGGGTACTGGTATCGCTCATAAAGTGCTTCAACCGGCCGAGCATTGTCTCGATGATAGCAGTACTCATCTTCCTGCATGTTGGTGAATCGTCTGTAATCGCAACGTTAGCTAGTGCCATGAAGAAAGAAGATGCAAGTTTCTCCAATAATTCCTTATTGGACTTCTTCACTATACCATCTATCAGCTCTAACACAGACTCACGACCTTCCTGCGATGGATATTTCAAGTTATTGATTAACATCTTGAACTGCTTGTCCAAACGACCTTTACTTTGATCATACTCCATCAAGAACGTGTAGAAGGTACTTCTCGAGACGTCTCTTATCTCATGAGCTGAACTCGTAACCATCAGTTTGGACACGATGTCCATTGTATCGTATAACTCTGGGAGCATATAATGACCGGAAATCAAACTCTTCAAGAAGGTAAATGCAACATTCTGTCTTTGAGGCTCTTGAAGATCAGGCTCAATCTTTCTTAAAAGGTAACTCATCGAGCTTTCCTTCAATTTAAGGTTCTCCTTGTTGGTGATCATGGCTCCAAGGAACTTGAAAGCTGCCTGTGCCAAATCGTTATTGGTAGATGGGACATCTTGTAGAATCTCAAGAACTTTCTTAGCAGCAACTTCGAACTGCTCTTCCACTTCTGGTTCAAACTCCATCTTGACTAGTAGAGTAAGCACATTCAAACCGGACACAATCACTTTTTCATCGTCGGCGTCCAATGAAGAAACTAATTCAGGCATGAATTGTGACATGTAGTTCACCTTAAACAAGTCCTTATTCTTGCGAACTGTGTCGTAAAGCAATTGTAAGGAAAACTTCTGCATCGTGTGAACGTAAGTTGAGAATTCCTTGACGGTCTTTTGTGGTCTAGCATCCAATTGAACCAGATACCGTTCTTCCTTTGGATCGACTTTCTTCTCCTGTCTTTTTTTGGCATCATTCACAATCGATTCGGCCTCATCGTACAAGTTGTGACACAATACCAACATGTCAGGATTGTTGGTCTCTTCATTTAACATCATACCAAGAGAGAAGTTTCTTAACAACTCGTCAAGACGGTTCTCTGCTCTCTTCGTTAGCCTTTCCTTCAACAAGTACTTTACTGGTGTCAACATGTAGGAGAAGTCTTTCAAATGTAAATTCTCTGCCAGGATCTTTCCTGTATCGTAACTCTTATTCTGCTTGATCTCTTTCATCTTTCTGGTATAACCTTCAGAGTCCTTCTCGTTGGCAGCTTCTCCAAACAAGTTATCCATGATTGAATTCACAATGATTCCTGCCGAATCGCTTAATGCACCTTTAGGAATATGACCATTCATTGTCACTAGAAGTGAGTGAATAGTATAACTCAAGATATGCACTTGCGGTCCATGTCTAAGATTGCTCTGTAACTCTTTAAAGATGAACTGGAGATAGGAAGGTCCAAGGAAAAGTGCAATACGTCCCAGATGCTTCCGTGTGTCATCTCTCAAATTATCGTATCTAGATCTTAATGGAGTAGATGCACCAGACAGAATAGAATGCAACTCCATATTAATCTGATCCTGCTCACAACATGTGAGAAGTGCCACCATAGCTTCAAATAGCGGAACCCTTTGCAAGACAGTATCGTCGTCTCTATCTTTGGCAAGCTTCTTCAATTTTGGAATCACTTCAGAAACAATCAATGGATCCAAGATCTCATGCGAAGGGTAGTCTTCAGGTCTTCCTTCAACATCATTGCTCCAGCTCCTTAATCCATGAGACATTGCAACAACAAGTCTAACGGCATCTCTCAATCTAGGAACCTGCTTCTTGCTATTCGCTGTCACCACTATATGGACATATCTCTCAAATATGGCTTTAAACTGCTTCCAGGTAAGGTGAGTTGACATCTCTTTGATGGCAGCAATGGCCACTTGCGACAGATTGGCATACTTATTACCACCCTGTGAAAAAGCGTAATGTTCCACCAATGGCAAAATGTAGTGTGCAAAGTTATCACTTGAAAGTCCTTCTGTATGTTCAGCCAAGTTTCTGATGACTCGTTGACGACGACCGCTTTGCAAGTCAAGAATGTTCTCAAAGAAATCGTGTTCAGGGTCTTCTTGATAATGTAACACCTTCATTTCTTCAAGATCCGTGAAGTATCTTGAGTTATCAACGATGTGACCAAGCAATTTGACATACTCCAAACGAACAGACTCATTCTCCTTGCGCATGCCTCGCCTCAATCTTGGAATGATGATCTTCTTCATCATATTCAAAAACTCATCATCTGGTTGGTCTTTGGAAGAGTAAGCATCCACGAATCTGCATAATGTATAAGATGATGATGACCTCAGAGATTGATCTTCCTCGTCATTAATAGAGAAAAGAGAAGTGTAAATAATTGGAAGCCATTCCAATGCACTTAATGTCTGATATTCACGTTCGCAAATGTTCTGATATGCTGGTATACGTCTACCGAAATCTGGAAGACTGATTCTACGTGAATCGTATGCATTCAAGTCAAGGGTGTATTGAACCACCTTTCCTAATTCGCTCTGGAATTTATCTCCAAAGACTTCAAATGTATCGGATACCACGCCTCTCATTTTTGGATCAGTTGTAGACACATACAATTTCGACACTTTCTTGTATGTTGGAATGATATCGTCAAAGTTGCATTCATAATCTCTGACCAGTAATGTCAAGATTTTCATGACTCTCATACGATCATCGAATGGAATCACAGCCTGTGGTTTTTCAAGACTTGCCAACAGTGAATCGATTAGCAGTTTCTTTGATTCATTGTCGTTGATGAAGTTGTTCTCAGCAAAGGAGAGCAAAATCTTTATAGCAATGATGTTGACATCTCTGTCTGTAGATTGGGCAAAGACAGAAATCAACGAGTGAAGGCATGAGTAAATAACGTCAGTTAAAAGCACAATGTACTTTTCTTCTTGGTTGGTACTCTGCAAAAGGGCATCGACAAATTGAAGTACAGCTAGAACAACTGAATCTTTAGCACGAGGATTTGGAATTATCTCAAGCAGTGACTTCACTGGCAGTGAGTCGTCATAGTACAAGAAAAATTGAAGTTCTTTGCGAGGCCATAATTTGGTCATTATGGAAGTGAGGTAAGAAACACCTTCAAGGTTATCGTCAGCGAAGTTGTTCAATCTTGGTTTGATCAATTGACCGTAGATTAGGTCACCAAACTTTTGCCAGTCGAACTCTTTGGAGGTATGATCCATCAAGTTGTATAATAGGTGGGTTCCCATCTTTCTGTTGTTTCTAGCTCGTTTGATTGTCGGCTCATCATAATTGTCCTGATGTGCAATCACGTACTCAGAAGCTGTGATTGCATAAATGAGGGGTTCTATCAATACTGGAATAGATTCTGAATGTGTCTTTCCCAAGGTACTGGTGATATCACTACCCATTGAGATAAATCCATTGATGTTTCTGATATCTCCAGTAGTTGGTGGGACCAGCTCGCCTGTGCTGACAAAATCGCTGTAATCCAAGCGTGCAAATGATAGTCTCATAAACTCTTCAATGTGCTCTGGTTGCATATTGTTGATTGCTCTAATGGCAGCACCTTTACGAACTTGTTTAGTACCGCTACCTTGAGTGAGAGCACGACCAAATAGGATTCTCAAAATCAATGGCATCAATTCAGCCTTATCTGCATCTGAGACTGTATTCTCATTGTTTCCTTGCATCATTTGGGACAATTCGTCATGGAACAACGTATTATTAAGCAAACTCTCCAAGTTGGTTTTATACTTGTTGTAAGTTTGGTTGTTCGTATTCAAAAGCACTTTCAAAGCGAGTCTTTGGACCTCTGGTCTTCTATCAGTAATGATCTTAAACATCAATTCCTTGACATCGTCGATATGGTAAGCCTTATGCAATTTCTTGAAGCTTGCAAGAAGTTCAACAAGGCTTGTCCAATCTTTCCAAGTCCATCCATCTTGACCTTCGTTCATAACATAAGGATATAACTGTTCGAAGTGAGGTTCTGCGATCTCAGGAACTCTCGACAACAGTTTGATTGCCTGATAGCGTGCGAACGAGGTAGGCTTGATATTATGACACTTGGTCTCACTGAACTCTTGAACAGACTGTATTGGAGTCTGGTAACTCTGTAGAATCTTTTCAGAGGCTTCCATGCTCTCAATAAGACGAGTGTCATGGGGACGCCAATCCTCAAGGTTGCTCAAAGGAACCACTTCAGTAACTGAGAACTCAGATTTTTCGTCATCTTCATAGTCTCTTGACAAAGCCTCGTAAGTGACTTTCCATAGAGTCTCAGGAAATCTACTTGTAGCAGCTCCGGCAAACTCCATGACTGCACTCCAAGTTGGAGAGAACTTCACAGTCATTTGACCCATAATGAAATGTGCAATGATTTCATTATCCTGATCAGATGTTTGTTCTTCATCAAAAGTCTTGAGCAAAGTTCTGTATCTCATGGGAATATCTCTGCTGTGTTGCATGTCGAGTGGTACTTGCTCAATGACTCTCAACTGTGAAATGGTTTCGGGAAGTGGCTTTCCAGCAACATTGTAGATCGATATGATTGCATTCAAACTTTCCTCTCTTAATGTATGGTCCGGAAGGCTGAGGTTTTTTGCGAGAAGACCAATCAGTGAATCAGAGGATTTAAGAATGGTCTTGGCACTCCTTGACTTCTTCTGAATGGTGCTTAAAAATGAGTTGAAACTAGTTAGGAAAGGAGAAATTGATGCACTTTCATCAAAGTGATCGATAATTGTAGTCAGGATCTGGCTTAGCTGAGAGTCATCGACACCTTCTTGCTGAGCCAAGATACTGAGTGTGGTTGCGGCTGTGTTCATCGAGCTGGAATCTTCAAATTCTTGGAACAGCTTGATCATCAAGTCTACTGGAACATCGGCACCTGTACTATCAATAACAGAGAGCTGCCAAAGACATTCAGGATCTGGACCAGACTTCAGACTCGATACAATAGACTTCTTAAAGTCAGATGGAATCTTGACAGACAAATCTATATTCTTCTCTTTGATTCTAAGCAAGAAGTATCCTATCTCGCTCCCTTCCTGTTTCCAGTTCTTAGCTATGTGCTGTCTAACAAAACTCTTGCAATAAGTTAAGGTTTTCTCGCTTGACGTTTCAATGGAGAGGTCTATGAATGGTAAGAAGAACGAGCCGTCAGCTGCAGAACTGATACCATTGAAGACAACTGAATGATACTTAGGAAGTAAGTTTCCTGGGGTGTTTCTGAACAGTGCAGTACCCAACTGTCCCATGGAATCTCCAAAGTTGTTTTCCATTTCTCCGTTGTCTTCGGTCATACACTTATGAGCAGAGATTTGACCTGGAAGTTTAAGCAATGGTTCCCAAGATGCTACCTTATACCCACTTGCAGCAAAGGCAAGAGTAGTAGACAGTTGTGTGATAGAAGTTAGGAGCTCGTAATTGTCGGCTTCGTCCAAGATTGGTTGCAGAGAACTCAAAACAGTCTCATACACTGGAGAAGCAATTTCTGGAGTAGATGCATGGCCAATAATCTCCATGAGAATATCCGAGAGAACTGCTTCACCCAATGGTAATTTCATTGCCTTTGGCACAAGGTATGATAAGATAGAGCTAGTCTTAGAATGCAAGTTACCACTAGGACCTGTCATAGCCTCCGAGAATATAATCACAAGTGCTTCGTGGAGATAAGTGGGGTCGTCCAACTCGTACAGCCGGTCGAACGCATGATCTATAAACTCCTGCAATGGGCCTGACTTAGCCTTACGTATAAGGAAGGATATGGATTCAGCGGCAAACTTCGTCACATAGTCCTTTTTATCCAAGACGAGTAGAGGTTCGAGCTCATCGAATGTTAATATGAGATCTTTGGAAAGTGATTTCGACGAGTATTTGAAGATATAAGCGAGTGCAGTAAATATGCACTCGAGAGCTTCGGCATCTGCTTGTTTCTGAGAGATTTGCACCAGCGTTTGCAATGTACGTTGGTAGTACTTCATGAAGTCGGGACCAAGATCATGACAGAACTGTGAGAGTAGTTCCAATGAAGGTTCCAAAGACAACGGATCGTTCAACAAGATAGTCTCTTGTAATGCATCAAAGATGGCATCACTGTTGAAGATTATTTGAGGTAAACTTTGAGCTAATGGATCAATCTTGTCCACTAATTCAGTGAACGCTTTCGAGAGGTTAACTTCTCTCCAATGTTGTAGAGTGGAAATAAAAAATGAAACGTCGGTATCATGGTAGGCTTTCCTTGTCAAATCGAGAATAGGATCAATCTTGATCGAATTCACCTTGTCTCTAAACGATTGGAAAACATGCTGCCTCTTACTGGCAGTGGTTCCACCTTTCTTTGCCATGATACGTCTAGTAGTTAGAAGTAAGAGATCTAATCCGAAATTTTTTTTATAATTTTTCTATGGGTGAAAAGAAAAAGAAACGGGGAAGTCCCTGGTATTACGGGGGGGCATAATAGAGTTCATAATCTTCCCCTCTTGGTTAACACTTTTTCATATAGAGTAGAAAGGGATACATTGGACGACATGTCAGAATCTACAGAGCGAACGGCGTTGGTTTCGGACAATCCGTATGCAAACGACCCGTCTATTCAGAAAGATGTGGGAGGGAGCAAACATGCTGTTGGTGCCTCGTCTGTTGGAGCGAAACCTGTCAGTAAACCAGTTGGACCCATTGGGAAGCCCAAGGGGCCCTTAAAGAAAGCTGGTTCAGGTATTGGACCACAGAGAGCAGGTAGAACGACTCAGAAGATGAAGTTGTTACCTGAGACTTTGGATTATGATGAAGAGCATGCAGCGGATGTGAATGATTTGTCGTTGCAACAAATCAAGGATATATCAGCCAGGAAGGATGCAGCACGGTTAGGTAAGAAGCAACGATCGATGCTTCCAAGAGTGACAGGGTATTGTACAGCAGGATCATATCGGATGAGGGATCTGATTCGATGGTTACAGGACAAAAAACGGGTACATTCGACATCCCCAAAACTGTTTGATGAGTGTATCTATACCCCATTCATGTACAAACATTGGCGTCAAGGTAGTGGCAGCGGTAACAACAGTGCCAGTGGAGCCAGCAGTTCAGGAAACTGGGACATGTTGCATGGGATGGCAGATATTCATGGGAGTGCTACAGTGGGGAGATCTCCTCCGAAACCATCTGGTGGTATGCAAGGTATGCATGGTAGTAGCAGTGGGGAAGAGACTGCACCTGCACCCAACAGTAACATGATTCGATTAGATGATGAAGGAGGAGAGATCGATCTGGCTAAACGGTCGACAGATATCTTTGTGTTCGAATATGGAGTTGTCGTTCTATGGGGATTTAGTGAAAGAGAGGAGGAGATCTTCTTGGATGATTTAGAGAGGTTTGAGAATGAGAAACTATCTGAAGAGGATAGACAAACAGAGGAGTTTAACTACTATGTTACGCAAAGTTATAGGCCGAGAATCTATAACGATTTCATCTCTCTTCGTGATGATTCCAACTATATGACGAAACTGAGTATTTCGTATGCGATCTCACAATCTGTCAAGATTTCACTTTTCGAAGAGTTGGTTGATAATACAATTGAAGACACCCAAGAGATTCCACAACAAATCTCTAGAACTGGTAAAGTTGCCATGACTAAAGACGAGATCATGAAATCTATTGGAGAATTGTTCATTTTAAGAATCAATATCAATCTTCATGGAGCTATTTTGGATTCACCGGAGTTGATGTGGTCAGAACCCCAATTGGAGCCGATCTATCAAGCAACTAGAGGATATTTGGAAATTAATCAAAGAGTGAGTCTATTAAATCAACGGTTGGAAGTGATTGCTGATCTTTTACAGATGTTGAAAGAACAATTGACCCATAACAACGATGAGCAATTAGAGCTCATTGTGATAATGTTGATCTGTGCTGAAGTTTTAGTCTCAGTGATTAACATTGTCGTTGATTTAGTGGCTGGACGAAAGTGACCAGAAAGTGCTCTACTAATGTGATCTACTTTACTACTAATATACTATATTTTCTTTCATCTGATCAATTCAATACAGATTAAACGCTAATATACATCCGAATGGGAAGCGCTTAAAGCTCCTGGGAAGCTCTAGCCTTCTTCTTTGGAAGAAGTTGAGGTTGGATGTTTGGCAAAACACCACCTTGGGCGATGGTAACGTGACCGAGAAGCTTGTTCAATTCCTCATCGTTTCTGATGGCGAGTTGCAAGTGTCTTGGGATGATTCTGGTCTTCTTGTTGTCTCTTGCGGCGTTAC